>JAXIVJ010011471.1:0-43496 GCA_036785665.1 Chirona hameri
CTAAAAATAAAAAAGCCACAGCCACAGCAACAGTGTGTTGCTGTGGAAGTGAACAGCTGGTTAACATATTTTTAAGCTGACCTGAGCTTGCGCGCATTACTTCAAAATGATCAGCCCAGGCCCGTCCAGAGTCCGGTGATTTCCTTAAAGTTGGGGCCCGGCCCAGGCCCGGCCCAGGCCCAGCCCATGGCCCATAGGGCCTGAGTCCGGCCCGTGACGAACTCTGATGTGTAGGTATGCAATGTCACCTCATTTTATTGAGCTTCAACATGGAAAACATTGGCGACACATGAAGGAAATTATATAGTCGGACACGGAGTATACTTTTTTTCCAGCGAAAGGTTGCTGGGATAGAGGGTACTGTACCCCGCTATATGAAGATAGGGGGGACGCGTCCCCCGCGTCCCCCCCCCCCGGTGGCGCCGCCCCTGCTGGGGTCTACCCGATAACTTTTGCAGCCAGTTCCTGGAGTGCTACCAGCCAGTTCCTGGGGTCTTTGGAATATCTCAGCAACTAGTGTTAATCTGGAGAAATGAAAGGCATGGTTCGATTCAGAGAATTCTGTTCTATAAGCCAATGTCGATAACCCCCAAATAAGCGATGTCAGTAGACACCCTCCCTTTAAATCACCGTTTGTGTTCCACGGGGCAGGAGCAGTGCTGAAGGCTGAAACGGATTCATCACAAGTTCGGCATGCAGCCAGAGGGGCAAGTCAAGTTTTTATATAAATATGCAACAGAGAAAACAATTGAACACAGAAATTAATCAAGGTAATTTGAAAGGACAATATAGCAAGGTCGTCAGTTGCCTCCAAAAACAAGGAAATAAGTAATTGTTTGTATTTAGCTACATGTTGACCGGAACACAGTCATATGAAAAGCAGGTGTTGCACAAAAGAATAGACAAGCATCAAAGTCGCCAGGATAAAACGGGCAACGGCTGCGTCATCAAACTGGATCTGTCAGACAGCGTGTCTGTCGTCTTAGTGACGTCACTGCAGCATCGTGCCGCCGTGCCGATGACTAGCTGGCCTTCCCTCGGAGCCGCCTGAACCGGGGGGTCATTGTTTACGGCGCATAGTCGGCACCGGACTTCCTTCTCCGGCAGTGTTCTCTAACAGGACGCTGCACACGATTACAGCTCAGCGTGACAGGACCGAGGACAGGGAGGCAGGATCTGTGACAGGACCGTGGACAGGGAGGCAGGTTCTGTGACAGGACCGTGGGCAGGGAGGCAGGTCCTGTGACAGGACCGTGGACAGGTAGGCAGGTCCTGTGACAGGACCGTGGACAGGGAGGCAGGTTCTGTGACAGGATCGTGGACAGGGAGGCAGGTTCTGTGACAGGACCGTGGACAGGGAGGCAGGTCCTGTGACAGGACCGTGGACAGGGAGGCATGTCCTGTGACAGGACCGTGGACAGGGAGGCAGGTCCTGTGACAGGATGTGTGGACAGAGAGGCAGGTCCTGTGACAGGACCGTGGCCAGGGAGGCAGGTCCTGTGACAGGACCGTGGACAGGGAGGCAGGTCCTGTGACAGGACCGTGGACAGGGAGGCAGGTCCTGTGACAGGACCGTGGGCAGGGAGGCAGGTCCTGTGACAGGACCGTGGACAGGGAGGCAGGTCCTGTGACAGGACCGTGGACAGGGAGGCAGGTCCTGTGACAGGACCGTGGGCAGGGAGGCAGGTCCAGTGACAGGACCGTGGACAGGGAGGCAGGTCCTGTGACAGGACCGTGGACAGGGAGGCAGGTCCTGTCACAGGATGTGTGGATAGGGAGGCAGGTTCTGTGACAGGACCGTGGACAGGGAGGCAGGTCCTGTGACAGGACCGTGGGCAGGGATGCAGGTCCTGTGACAGGACCGTGGACAGGGAGGCAGGTCCTGTGACAGGACCGTGGACAGGGAGGCAGGTCCTGTCACAGGATGTGTGGACAGGGAGGCAGGTCCTGTGAAAGGACCGTCGGCAGGGAGGCAGGTCCTGTGACAGGACCGTGGACAGGGAGGCAGGTCCTGTGACAGGACCGTGGACAGGGAGACAGGTCCTGTGACAGGGCCGTGGACAGGGAGGCAGGTCCTGTGACAGGATGTGTGGACAGGGAGGCAGGTCAGCGTGTCAGGATGTGTGGACAGGGAGGCAGGTCATGTGACAGGATGTGCGGATCTCGGCAGCAGTGTGTGGTGGCTGACTGGAGAGCGACAGGAAGGGATACAGTGTGGGCTGGGAGGGATACAGTGTGGGTTGGAAGGCCTCGGCGAGGGCCGAGTGTGACCACTGGGCGGCGGTGCTGGTCGTGGGCGGGGGCGGGGGGTGGGGGCGGAGGCGGGGCGGGAGAGCGCCTGGACAGCCGACTTGTCCAGTCACAGTGACACCATCAGACCAGCACAGCATAAACAGTGCGGCAGGGATGTGTAATTGTGTATACACGGGCAGATATGTGTCGTGCGGCCTGTCGGTCGGGGGGCTGCACCGCCTCCTGTCCGCTGTGTCTGCTGTGTCTGCTGCAGACGGGTTATTGATTCACCTTTTTGGAAGGATTCAATCACGATTCATTTTGGAATATGAATGATTCAGTCACCGTTTGATTCATGGATAACCCTTTTGATAAATGATTCTTCCCGATTCAAAGAAGCAATACATTTTTTGACCAAATCACGTTTGACTCACCATTGAAATAGCATTGCACATACTTTTTGATTCAATCAGTCTTGTTTCTATGCGGGTTTTGATTCAATCATGATTCATGAATACAAAAATCCGGTGGTGAATCGATTCTTCTTTGATTCAAGGGATTTTGATTGGACGATTCCAATCAATTAAATCAGAGTCGAATCAATAACCAGTCTGGTCTGCTGTGTCTGCTGTGTCTGCTGTGTCTGCTGTGTCTGCTGTGTCTGCTGTGTCTGTTGTGTCTGATGTGTCTGCTGTGTCTGCTGTCCGTTGTCTTTCGTCTCTGCTGTCTGCTGTCGTTGCCTACAGATGCTTGTTGCTTGTATCGTATATGGACTGAGGCGCAGAGCAGACAGTGACACCTGCATTTCAAGTCTGATCATGATGACTTATCGACCAACGAAGAGCGAAGCGAAACGTGCTATGACATGCTTGCTATCTCCGAGGAAGTTGACAGCAAAAATAAGTCCGTGCTCCATTACCTGTCATGACGCTTGACGCTGCCAGTGACGGCCATCTTGTCTATTTTAAGGTTGTCCGAACTCCGAGCTGGTTGTTGAAGCTGCATTAGGGCGGATTGAGTGCCCGGCAAAGCGTGTGTCATGCCACGAACACCGACAACTGACAGACAGAGTTACCAGTTCCCAGTCAGGACATCCATGCATGCTTTTGATCAGGGTTGAAGTCGCCTTTGGCCCAGTTTGCCCTGCGCTACATTCCGATGTGATAAGCATATAAGCAGCGTTGTTTGCACAGAGACAGCAGGGAGGCGGCGGCGGCGGCGGGGCGGCGGAGAGCGGACGGTGCAGGACGGAGGCCGCCTGCCCGCCCGCGTCGGCCAAAGGTCGCGGCAGCCCCGCCGCGCCGCACCACGACGGGCTGCTGTGACGTCACGAGCCGTCAAGGCCACAGCACACAGCAGCCGCGCGGCACAGCTCGGGAGCCGAGCTCGCGCAGCACGGCCCGCGGCCCAGGCCTGGCTGACAGGCCCTCATCCGCTGTTATGCTGTTCCGTTCAGCATCGCTGCCGGATGCGGTGTTGGGGAAAATTTCTGGCACGATCTTTTAAGAAACAGGATTTACAATGACACGCACAACATATCACATTGTTTTTGTTGGCACTTAAATGGAGATAATCACCTTTTGATTTTAATAGCAACAACTTATTTGGCTACCGTTATGGTATTACAATGTTGTGATCTAAATTTAAGAATTAAATACAATTATTCGCTAATTCAAAGTTGGAAGTTTGGGAAAATTAATGATAGGTATTTTCCCTCCACTATTGGAAAGCGCAACACTGGCGCTTTTGCATCAATCTGTTCAACGTTGTTGAATGGGCACTTATAAACAAATCGCCGACACTAAAGAGGTCGCCGTAGTTTAGCTTGACACCGGCCGGCCGGTGCCAAGCTAAACTGCCGATTTCAATGCAGCTTGTTTCAAATGATTGTTGATTGTTCATACAAATTTTGACACATTCGTAAAAGATAGAGTGCAGGAAACATATTGCATATCTGCATGATAAATAGCAATGCGTAGGGAGGCTAATTTACTGAATTCGTTATCGAGTACTTGCTGAGTACCAGTGTCCGTCACGGGCCCACCAACCCCCAGCCCGGCCCGGCCCAGGCCCATGAACACCAAGCCCAGGCCCGGACCAGGCCCGGCCAAATTTATAATATTGAGGCCCAGGCCCTGGACGCCCGTTCAAGTTAAGCATATATATATTTTCACAAAATTTGCAATCACTATCCTAGCATATTTACTTGTATACTATAAATGTGAAACAATTAACCAACTATGCTAACCAAAAACAAACAAACAGTCACAGAAAACAGTGTGTTGCTGTGGAAGTGAACTGCTGGTTGAAATATTTGTTTCAGCTCTGACCTGAGCTTCAACATTCTCAGCCCAGGCCCGTCCAGAGCCCAGTGATTTCCTGAACCCGCGAGTCACTGGGGGGGGGGGGGGGTAGCCCCCCCCCCTTAGGAATATTAGGAATATCTCAACAACTAATGCAGATATCGACGCCAAACTTTCAGTACCTATCCGGGCATCATTTTTACACCTTTTTAGACAAAATTAAAAAAGTTCGTCAGATTTGTTTCGAGATATAGTGAATTTAGTGACGTCACTAAATACGATTTTGACACCAAAATCGGCTACACTTTGTCAGGCCGTACAAATGCCGCATTTGAAGCAAAATGCAATCTAAAAACGCTAAAAGGTAGAAAATTGCTTTGAAAAATGTTGGTTTTTGACCCAAACAATTTTTTTTGAAATACTTTTTTTTGAAAAAATGCTCACAAAATCAAATTTTTCGAAGATATTGAGAAAAAAACGGAATAAATGTCAGATAACGACATAGGGCAACTACCATACCAAATTTCAAAATAATATATTTTTGACTGACATGGCATATCAAGTGTGGGTAAATCATGACGTCATATTTTGACATTGCGTTTTTGGGCTTTTATTGACCGGATACAGACAAATAAATGCCAGCACTGTTTTTTCAAGATAAAACTGATATAGAAACATGCTTTTTTCATTCGATTTATCAATTTCAAATTTTGACCTTCAGTGACCTGAACTTGACCTGAACTTGACACTAACTTCACGTAAATGAAGTCAGGTGGTAAAATGACTACCACTATTGAATTATACGCGTAAAAGCATCCATAAAACATGTGCTGCATGACTTTCGTAGATATTTTGTGTGTAGTGACCTTTGGTGACCTGACCTTGACCTTGATCTTTTCCAACAATCTCACTTTAGCTCATGTGGGATATGTATCATACCTTTGACAGAACTTTGGGTGATTATAGGCGCAATCGAAGGCCATGGATGGCAAGTATTGTCCATAAACTCAAATACCTCGATTTTGACGTTTTACATGACCTGACATGTTTACTGACATGTTTACTCCAGCTGCGATAATTGGTTCTGAAGATACCAGGGGGCTTAGCCCCCCCCCCCCCCTCCCCAGTGAGTCGTGTTACAGAATATACCCCAGTGACTGCCGGGTTAAAGTTGAGGCCCAGCTCAGGCCCAGGCCAGGCCCGGCCCATGGCCTATAGGGCCTATAGGGTATGATGAACTTACATCATATGTTGTATACAATTATTACCATACAATTACGGTCACATCATGCAAGATAGAAAGACAAGTTTCGTAGCTCTAAATTGATATCTTCTTCAAGAAAATGGTCATCGGCCATCATCGAAAAACATGATGGCCGTCCAGTTTCTGTTCGGCTACTGCTGTCAGCGTCCACGAGCTGTTTTGTTGAATTGCTATTGGCAGGCGCTAACAATATGCTAGCAGTTTAATCGATAGTTGCAGTGCTAGTAGCGGAAGCCCTCTGGAGTCTACCCGATTACTTTTTCCTCCCAGCAAGTTCCTGGAGTCTTTGGAATATCTCAGCAACTAGGGCGAATCTGGAGAAACGAAGTCATGGGTCAATTAAGCAAATTATGTTCTATAGACCAGTGTCAATAACCCCAAATAAGCGATGTGAGTAGGCACACTCCCTTTAAAGGGAAATAATGACCTTTTATTTTGTTAGCAACAATTTTTTAGGCTACCGTTATGGTTTTAAAATTATTTTATTTAAATTTAAGAATTAAATAAAATTATTCCCAAATTCAAAGTTGTAAGTTTTGAAAAAATACAAAACAGGTACCTTGTGTATTTCATGAAGGTCATTGACAAATTCGTCCTTCCCTGCCATTGTTTGCATCGAGTGCGGTATTTTTGGAGGCTCTGTGACGTTTCCGATCAAACTGATCCGTGAAGCAATCCGTGCAGCATCCGTGATGCATGACTGACTATCAGTATAAGTCATGAATAACAACAACATACAAACTATACCAACTCGAATGAAATAAGGGCGGAATGATTTGAACCCGAGGAAAGCAAGTATTCGCAAAGCACTCGGCACTGCGCCACAATAGCAAAAGGCGAGGGAAATGCATATTGCATACAATATTATTACGTCATAAGTTTCTGAAGTGTCAACTACTATGCAATACAGTGATAAAATACCTTTAATAATGATTAACAAGAAAATTCAAACTTAAAAACAATCACTTGAATAAGTCTTTAATTAGCTTTCAACTCAAAATCAGATATATTTTGCAATGCTACACAAGAATGGCACCAGTGACGTCATTAACAAAGCCTAATACGGGACTTGGTATACTAATCAGGAACAACTCGCCACAATGGTTAAGTGCGCCGAGAAGCATGCCAATGACTTTGTAAACAAATCGCCGACGCCAGTTTTTAATTGCCAGTTTTGTGTTATTGTTTGTTAGCTTTTTGGGAATTTTTATATTTTTCATGATAATATAAAGCATAGTGCTATATACAGCCACATACAAATTATACAAAACTCCTTATGTTGAAAACAAATGAATCGATTTGCAAAAATTGAGGGTCGCAACCACTAACTATGCCGCCGTTGATGTGCATCGATGAGCTTCCGATTTTATTGCCACTTTTTCCAATCGCTGTTAGTTTTAGAAGATCGCCGGGTATATAATCACAACAAGCAGAACGCACAATATATTTCCCACTCCATTGCGTAAAAAGCAATACGGGAAAAGCCCGCAGTTCGATGAGGACCAAAAGTACTTGCAAGTACCGATCGTTAAAAGTGTAGAACGCTTATCAACTATAACTTGAAATATCTTTCGGTAGGGAAGTTTTCATGCAAAATGTGATGAATTTACAATATATTTTGGTCTCGTCTGGCGATTTCAAGTGCTAACTCCATTTTTGTGGAAAAGGTCATTATTTCCCTTTAAAGGAAATAGTTCACATTCAACATTAGTTTAAACTGAGATAGCAATTTTGTAGCCCGTGTTGGGAAAACTCTATCTGCAAGTTTTCTTGACTGAAAATACTCTCCAGCCGAATATATTTGAGTGTTTGGCGAAGGAATGCGGTGCTGGCGAAATAATGTTGTACTGGTTCTAGCCCGGGCAGAGGCTATACCATCAGCCAATCAGCTTGCAGCTGGTGCTAGCGAGCGAACGCCGGCCGCCGGTTGGCACATCTCCAATGCGAGTCTATCTTTACGCGACTACTTTCGAATCTGATTGGCTGAACCATTGTTTACATTCGCGTGACGTCAGGACTCTGACTCGGAGAGGATGCATATAGTTTTGATAAACAATAAAAATGTACGGCCTTCTGTCCTGAATCGGCGCGATATAAGGCCATTTTTGACAATATAAAAAGAAATTGTATTACACAATATAATCAAATCGTGTTGGGTAAAAAATTTCCAAGGTCCTTTGAAGGGAATAGTTCACCTTTAACATGGAGTTTTGGACTGAGATAGCAGATTTGTAGAGCAGATCTAAAAATGGGTTGTGGTGAAAGAATTACCTCCCTACGTTAAGTAATTTCGACACAGGACTAGTGGGCCCGGTTTCAATTCCGCTGTTCCGGGCCACGATCAGTTCCTTTCGCTCGCCGCTCGCCGCCGCCGGCTCGCCGCCGGAGGCAGGCACACTCTCTGGCACGTAGTCTCTGGTCACAACGCCTCGTTAATATCCGCTCAGCCGCCCGGGCGGCGCGGCGGCCTCTTGTCAGAGACTGTACTTGGCGTCAGGCGGAACGGGGGAGCCGTAACGCCTGCTGCTATCGTACGATTTCTCGTGAAATAGAAAGAGAAACTTACTTCTTTCTCCACATATATCTATCAGTTGTCCAAACCAAAGTCATATTCGTAGTTTTGAGCTCAAGATGCACCGTATGGTTGAACTTCGAGACAACTTTCAAGGTGACCTATTCCCTTTAATAGGAGTTCGGTATAGTTTTGTCTCTGGCTGTATATAGCATGCCATGCAATAGTGGAGGTAAAATACCGATCACGAACCCCTAAGAAGTATATGTACTTGCTTTTTTTTCTTCCAAACTTCCAACTTCGAATTAGGGAATAATTTTATGTAATTCTTAAATTTAGATAACATCTTTTAATACCATAACGGTAGCCAAATATAAAGGTCATTATATCCCTTTAAGTGGCACCGCTTTGTGCGCTGGCATACCTAGAGGCTAGAACAACAACACAAACATATTTGTTTGCAATGGCTGTCCCAAAAAGTCTGACAAACTTTCAAAAACCGATCGATTTTCGCTTTCGCATTCAAACTGATTTGAAACAGACTTTTCTGAAGAAAAACATGTAAGTTCTTGAAATCAGAAAATTAGTCCGCTTTCGGCCGATTCCGGGCGTATTTCTTCGGGGAGGAGGACATGGCCCGATGACTCATTTGGACCCGCCCCTGTGCTGGAGAGCATGGCAGAGGTCGGCCGGCTGCCGTTTCCTAGGTGTTCCCTCGGCCCGCTGCTGCCGTTTCCTAGGTGTTCCCTCGGCCCGACTGCTGCCCGGCTGGCGGAGCTCAGTCGGTAGGAGCGCAGCGGCTCGGGGGTGTTCAACAAGCTACGACGCGTCCAGGCGCGGCCTGCGGTGGCTGGGACCGGGCGGGGCGCACTCCTGGCTGGGACCGGGTGGGGGCGCCCTCCACTGGCGGGGGCCGGGTGGGGGCGCACGCCGCTGGCTGGGGCCGAACGGGGGCGCACTCCTGGCTGGGGCCGGGCGGTGGTGCACGCAGCTGACTGGGGCCGGGCGGGGGTGCACGCAGCTGACTGGGGCGGGGCCGGGTGGAGGCGCACGCCGCTGGCTGGGGCCGGGCGGGGGCGCACGCCGCTGGCTGGGGCCGGGCGGGGGCGCACGCCGCTGGCCGCACGCCAGAGGGCACCAGAGGACGTCTGGAGCCGCCGCCGCCGCCGCTGCCGCCGCCGGGGGCAGCCGACCGGCCCGACACAAGGCAGCGTTCGCTGTGGTGATTGGCCAGGATGACCCCCGACTGCTCGGTCATCTGGCTTCGAGAATTGTTGGGACCTTCATCGGCTGCAGATACAAATGCGAGGTTATTTTATGTTCGACCTGCTCAGATGCAGGCTCGAGAAGTTGCACTGCAAGCATGGAAGCATTTCAGTGATAGCAAACACGGCGCATTGAAAGGTCTATGAAATTAGTTTATGTTGAATATCCATTAAGCAATTAACTATCAGCATCTTCAAATATTCAATTGTCCAAATGTCGATGCTTTGCATAGGTAAAAAGTCTGAGGAATATTTGGACGATATATTTATATATTTTGACACATTTAAATCCGACACTATTCAATTATGCCATTCGGAAAATGAAGTCTTTCGATGTCCATCGCAAATGAAGCTTTAGACGTGTTTCCACGCTGCAATGGTTGTCAACGACTGTCTTGCTTCTTCCCTTATAGTGTTGTCAGCGTATAACGAACCATATCAGAAAACGAGTTCCGGAAAAATATGGATAACGGTCGCGAACAGGTTCATAGTGCAGATGCTATCGTAAAACTGAGCAAAGTTCTCATCAAAGATAACCGTTACCTGCCTCTGTTAAGTTCCTGCAAAAATTGAGACTGTTATCACTCGAACAATCGAACATAGAATCGAACATAGACAACTAGCAGCGTAATGAAAAAGGAGATCAGGTTAGTGTATTTCATTACAAATATGTTTATGTCACAAATAAAATAAATAAATCCTTTTATACTACCGCCAAATGATTTTGCCGCACTAATCGAGAGTCGTTCGTTGGCCAGATCACCAACGGAAGTAGGAGCGGTAGTTTGTCGAGGCCGTGTTGCCCTAATCTGCTGCCATTTCACTCTACAGCGTTTGAAGTGCTGCTGTATAGTGCGGCTTTGGGTCTGTCTGTCTGTCTGAGATCAGACATCCGAGTGGTAACGGAGTCCGGTCAGCGGGCCAGGCCGCCTGTTGTACTACACCGTGTGGCGGGCGGCTCTGCCCCCCCCCCCCCCCCCCTCCTGCCCGCAAGGCTACCTGACGACCTGGCCCGATGAGGCTGAGGGGAGGGAGGAGGAGAGGTTGGCTCCGATTCTCTGCCCCGGGGGCCCGTTCGTCGAACTGCGCGGCTCGATCCAACACAAACAGGGAACCGGGTCGGGTCGGGCCGGCGCGGCGGGGCCGCCGCACCGCCGCTGTGTCGGCCGCCTCTCTTCAGGTGGTCCTCGGCACCTGTCGGCCTTCGCCGACCCCTCGCCGACTCCGACCCGACGAGCCCCCCGTACCGAGTCGACCCTGACCCGTTGCCGACCCCGAGTCGAATCTGACCCAGAGCGGCACCTGAGCCGGACACCTGGGAGCCGCGCCCTCCGCTCGCGATGCCGCCGCCGTCCCCGTCCCCCGCGACGCCGGCTCCGTCTCCGCGGCGCCCTGCTCCGGCGCCACTCGGTCGGCCCGTCGCGTCGGCCGACGGTCCGTGCCGGCGTGCCGACGCACCTGGCGCCACAGGGATCGACTGCACCTGTCGGCCGGCGGCGCTGGTGACCGCTGGCGACCGCCGGCGCCCGGAAACACCCCTAATTGACCCGGGGACATCCGGCAGCCCCGCCGGCGCCGCCGGTAAACGGACCATTGGCGCCGGCTGGCGCCGGCTGGCGCCATCCCATCCACGGACACCGCAGCCAGCACGAAGAGCTGTGGCAGCGCTTTGTGTGTGCTTGTAGTTTGTACTGCGCGTGTGCGTAGGTGTAGTGTCCTGTATGCTTTGCGCTGTCGCTGTATGCTTTGCGGTCGACAAAAAAAAACGGTCGACACGCGGTCGCGCGGTATGAACTGTATCGGACTGGGGCGCTTCGTTCGCAACTCGCGAGGCCAGCGGGTGTTTGTCCAGATCTGGGGGCCGGTGCCGGCGGCGGGGGCGGGGGCGGGGGCGGGGGCGGGGCGGGAGCGGGGGGGGGGGCTGTTCCGGATTCGTGAAGCGGGCCGATCTGGCGCCGTTTGCCGAGTCAATGAGGCCACCGCAGGTCGCGGAGCCGGCGGCGGGCGCTGCTCTATCGGGGAGCCAGGCCGCGCCGCCCCGCCGCGCCGGTCCGCCAGTGCCAGACAGGATGTTTGTGGAGCCGCCTGCCGCCCTGCCCTGGACGCCCGAGGCCCCGCGGCCGGGGGGGGGGGGGGAGGGATGGAGCCGCCTCCCGCCCTGCCCTGCCCTGGACGCCCGAGGCCGCGCGGCCCGGGGGGGGGGGGAGCCCTGCCGGCGGCGGCGGCGGCTCGGTCGCGGTTTGAAGCCACAGGGCCCCCCGCAGCCCGCCTGCCCGCGGCCTGCCGGCCGTTGGACCAGTGGTATTCGTCACGTCACTGTTGCCATGCAGATGATAACTACAGAGAGATGACCTCTCGTGGTTCCACCGGTCAGGAGCGACCTGTGCTCTCCCTGTCCGGCACCTAACCCGCAACCTCAGCACCATTGGCCACCATTGGTCATTGAGCACCATTGGCCAATGGCCATGGCTCAGGTCGCTTCGGCCGTCAGAACAGAGCGTTCACAGTGTGACATAGTGCGTTGCTTTATTTAAATTCGATTTTCAGCGCACAAAGATCACTTTCGGAACATGTTCTTCCGCATCTTTGAGTTTAATCTCTGCACACAATGGCAGGTGGAGGAGCACAAAGACGTTGGTTATGAGAGCCGATTTATGCTTTTGAAAGCAGCCAAATTGTCCCCCTACATGCTAAAGCCGGACCTAGCGGGTGAAAGCCAAGATGTCTGCATAACACCATAAGCATCCGCCACGGTTCTGTCAAAAGGCACTAATGATTGACGATAAAGCCCGAATAACATATTACCTGCAATTAATTTCGTCCACCCCGTCTCAGACTTGTAACGACTCAATGTTTTTAGTCGACTCAAGTCTGACTCAACAGCCGAAGAACTGACTCGACTCTTGACTCGAGTGCTGTAAGCAAAACAATCGACTCGACTCTTGACTCAAGTGTTGTTTTTAAAAATCGACTCGACTCGACTCTTGACGCAAGTGCTGTTTTACAAAATTGAATCGACTCTGATATCTATGCAGGTTTAGCCCAGAGATGTCGCCACAGGTCTTTCGAGGCGACCGGGATCGGTTACTCAGCGCTGTCGTGAGTCTGGAATAGAGCGCCGTAAAGGCGACCGCACACTAGGCCATTCGGCGCGCGGAGGTCGCGATATCGCTACGACTTTCCGCGCATCTTTAGCGACTTACCGCCTTCGCGTCAGCCGAAACGTCAAAAATCGCGGACGAATGTCGTCGGCCGGCCATTTGCGGACCAGCGGAAAAAGCTGATTCGAACGAGCTTTTTTCCGCGACTGAACGCCGCGGAGCTGCGGACAACAAAATTGATCAGGCTAACAGTGGCGAATCTATGCAAGACAGAGGTACAAATTGTGCACAGCAGGCTATTGCCGCTGTGAAATTTATTATGTAAAAGTTTCGTGGTTCTAAACTTACATCTTCGTCGAAAAATGGCCATCATTAATTTACCTTGGGACAGGCTGTAGGCACAGGTTGCGACATGCTGTAGGTCGGCGGGGCGGAATCTCGCGAGCAGACAGCGCCGAATCCGTCGGAATAAGGACGATATTCAGCGGTATCGCCGCGATTTTCCGAGGCGGAATTTCGCAGTGATATCGGGCGCCGAATGCGTAGTGTGCGGCCGCCTTTATTAAATAGACATAGTTACGCACTTGTTTGTTTTGTGTTTGAGCCCTTTGTTTGGCCACAGGACGAAACGAAAATAGGACATTGTAGCTAAAATATGTCAATACTGCAGTTTGCATGTGCATGGCACGTGCATGAGGGAGGTCATGAGGGTTCTTGTCACATGTGCCGAATGAAAGGGATGTACCCCACATAAATGTAAGGTGAAACTTGCGCTATCTACATCTGGCTGCCAGAAGCGGCCAGTTTTCTTTCAACATGGCTTGTATCGCACCGTGAAAGCACGTGCACTTTGCACCCCTGGTGCAGGTTGGGTGAGCCATCGCCACGCTGGTCAATGGTAGCCCGTTCATTCTTTTTAGAATGGTGCGACACAAGACTAGATTCGAGCCATGTCCAGGTCCGACCCTATCTTGCCTCGCCTGGTACGCGGCGGACGAGTTCGCTGGGTTTGTGATTATCTACGGATAGATAAACTAGTAACCTACTCCGATTGCCTCGAAAGACCTGTGGCGACATATCTGGGCTAAACCTGTATACATATCAGACTCTACTAAAAAAAAATTAGTCGACTCAATTTGACTCATCATCATCAGTTGAATTCTTACTTGGTGTTGACCGGGGGGGGGGGGGGTCGATTATCAACAGAACCGCATTTTATCTAGTGTAAACTGGTTTGCTTAGCGGGGGCGTGGCCCCAGTGGCTCCCTTGGTTATGTCCCTGTTGTAACAGACTCAAATTTGTTTGAGTCAACTCAAGTCTGACGCACAGCCAAATAACTGACTTGACGCTTGACTCAAGTGTTGTTTTGTATTGAATTGACTCAATTCATGACTCATTCAAAATCGTAAAAAATGAGAAACTTGTTTACATGTTTTTCAGAGTTTTAAGATTTCCACTGGGCCGTCGCTCGGGAAGTGGGAGGAGCTTGTTTGTGTGTCTGTGTGTCTGTCCGGCCCAGCATATTGGCACGTGGAGCCCAAACGGCCGGGACGATTTCGACGCGAGTGGCACCGTTCGATGCGGCAAAACGACGGACAGATTCTGGTACCTTGTGCGGGGGTCGATAGGTGCCATATGGCACGTGCCAAGTGCCAAAAAGTGGGACGACTGGGCGAAGGCTTTATCATGCTCCACTGGTCAGACGGTAGGTGACACATACTTGATACTCGCAGGTCACGCGCAAGGTACAGCGGAAGGATTTCAAGTGGGGTCGGTGGGGTCGCCGATCCCGAAGGGGGCAAAATAAACTCATCAGGCGTAAAACCAAGTTACGATTTTGACCCCAAGACAATGCCACGATCGCATTGCCGGCCACTAGTCCAAAAATGTCCGACTCATGATTCGATTAATGACTCAATTCTGAGTCGGTTAAAAGTCTGCCCCGTACATACTTTGGAAGATAGTTATGTCAACGCTTGCACGCAAAAGTACTTTCAACATTATAATGCTTGCACAACGCTGTAAGCTTCTAAACACTCAAAAACAGCCAGTCCCTTGTTACATGCATCAGTCCCCAGTTATAACAGACGAAGAGAGATATGTACTTGTTGTGGGCAGGCAGAAAAGAGATGACCAAAAATCAATTTTTTGGGAAGTAAATCTGTAGGTAGCCCGAATTTTATATTGATACTGATATTGATATTTATATGTATATGTATATGTATATGTATATGTATATGTATATGTATATGTATATGTATATGTATATGTATATTTATATGTATATTTATATTTATATTTATATTTATATTTATATTTATATTTATATTTATATTTATATTTATATTTATATTTATATTCATATTTATATTTATATGTATATGTATATGTATATTTATATTTATATTTATATTTATATTTATATTTATATTTATATCTATATCTATATCTATAGTTGTATTTATATTTATATTTATGTATGAATGTGAGTGTGTGTCGCTTAATCACATATAACTTCAACACAGCAAGAAAGCAGTCATTTCGGAGCGGCGGCGTTGTATTCAAAGCCTGATATTACATAACTGTTGCGCACCATTTCGGTTCAGCAGAGAACAAAACCTCACGGCTGAGGTATCGTGCGGGAGGTCTGATCCCGTTCTGGGCTGCACGACGCATGTGTTATCTGTTCGCACCATTTTTACGCCCAAGCTGCAGGCCAGTGATTACCTTGGGATATATGCCTAAATCGCTTGAAACGAGTGAAATACGAACTGAGAAAAGAGCGCCTGCACTGAGCAATCTTATCTCACAAAGCCCTAAATATATTCATGGCCGACTTAGCTAAAAGCAGCTTAGAACAAAAGATTCCATGGCTAAAAGCGTATCTAGATGCATTTTTGTATCCGTTCCAAGCACCGCTGTGACTGACGAAACAACAAAATTGCCGACTTATTGCGCATAAATTAACTTCTATGATGCAGCTCGGAGGTATCACATTCAGCTCCAGATCACAATGTATCAGAGTTTATACACGCATTTCGGTCTGCATGGGTGTACCGTTGAGTACTCGTCATCGTATTCGTATGTAATGCACGGTTTTCGCACATCAGGCGCTTTGAACTGGCCTCTCCATGCACGGTATACCCATCGTGATCAGTGATCATGTGTCCCGTGATCAGTGATCCCATCGTGATCACTGATCCCATCGTGATCAGTGATCATGTGTCCCGGGTACATTCTGAGACATGGACACGGCAAACTGGCTGTTTACGCTTATTGCCCACTTGGCGGTCCTGATCAGGCCTGGGAAGTGACTAACCCACTCTGCAAATTACACAGCTTCGTATAACAGATATTATTTTCTTCTAAACAAACAGCAAAAATAACAGAGAACTGCAGCTTTATGAAATGAGTTCATCAAATATTGAATATTTCTGATACATTATGCATAACGGTCACGGTGTTTGCATCATTATACGTATACGTACGTTGTCGTCATGTATGTTGTCCATGCGGAATATGCACTGCACATTGTATGCTGCATTGCATGCATGCTGTTATTATTTCCTTTAGATGAGCGCTGCGTGGTGCGCGACCATGCAAAGCATCCCCGCATTGCACCAGCATCCCCACACTCTGCACCAGCACCCACACACTCTGCACCAGCATCCCCACACTCTGCACCAGCATCCCCACACTCTGCACCAGCATCCCCACACTCTGCACCAGCATCCACACACTCTGCACCAGCATCCACACACTCTGCACCAGCATCCCCACACTCTGCACCAGCATCCCCGCACTGCACCAGCATCCACATACTCTGCACCAGCATCCCCACACTCTGCACCAGCATCCACATACTCTGCACCAGCTTCCCCACACTCTGCACCAGCATCCACACACTCTTCACCAGCATCCACACACTCTGCACCAGCATCCCCACACTCTGCACCAGCATCCACACACTCTGCACCAGCATCCCCACACTCTGCACCAGCATCCCCACACTCTGCACCAGCATCCACATACTCTGCACCAGCATCCCCACACTCTGCACCAGCATCCCCGCACTCTGCACCAGCATCCCCACACTCTGTACCAGCATCCACACACTCTGTACCAGCATCCACACACTCTGCACCAGCATCCACACACTCTTCACCAGCATCCCCACACTCTGTACCAGCATCCCCACACTCTGCACCAGCATCCCCACACTCTGCACCAGCATCCCCACACTCTGTACCAGCATCCCCGCACTCTTCACCATCCTTCCCGCACAGCATCGTGAGATGCGGTTGCTGAATTTGCGTTGTGAAATGTGTTCCTTATACCGAGGATAATGCATGTATCATGTCTGTTGGAGCGGGACAGGGCTAGCGGTAATTTTTCACGCTACTCGGCTGGCTGGCGTCGTAGGTCGTTTACGGGGGGGGGAGTAACGGTCTGGGTAATGGTCGGGTCGGGTTTGGTCCGGCGTTTGGACCGACACCGCTCGGGACCGACCGCAGCTGCCGCAATGACGCATACGGCTACACACTGAGCTGTCCTGAACGTAGGACTGAGCTGTACTGAACGTAGGACTGAGCTGTACTGAACGATAGGACTGAACTGTACTGAACGTAGGACTGAGCTGTACTGATCGTAGGACTGAGCTGTACTGAACGTAGGACTGAGCTGTACTGAACGCAGGACTGAACGTAGGACTGAGCTGTACTGAACGTAGGACTGAGCTGTACTGAACGCAGGACTGAACGTAGGACTGAGCTGTACTGAACGTAGGACTGAGCTGTACTGAACGTAGGACTGAGCTGTACTGAACGTAGGACTGAGCTGTACTGAACGTAGGACTGAGCTGTACTGAACGTAGGACTGAGCTGTACTGAACGTAGGACTGAGCTGTACTGAACGTAGGACTGAGCTGTACTGAACGTAGGACTGAGCTGTACTGAACGTAGGACTGAGCTGTACTGAACGCAGGACTGAACGTAGGACTGAGCTGTACTGAACGTAGGACTGAGCTGTACTGACCGCAGGACTGAACTGTACTTAACGTAGGACTGAGCTGTACTGAACGTAGGACTGAGCTGTACTGAACGTAGGACTGAGCTGTACTGAACGCAGGACTGAACTGTACTTAACGTAGGACTGAGCTGTACTGAACGTAGGACTGAGCTGTACTGAACGTAGGACTGAGCTGTCCTGAACGCAGGAATGACCGTAGGACTGAGCTGTCCTGAACGTAGGACTGAGCTGTACTGAACGCAGGACTGAACGTAGGACTGAGCTGTACTGAACGTAGGACTGAGCTGTACTGAACGTAGGACTGAGCTGTACTGAACGTAGGACTGAGCTGTACTGAACGTAGGACTGAGCTGTACTGAACGTAGGACTGAGCTGTACTGAACGATAGGAGTGAGCTGTACTTAACGTAGGACTGAACTGTAACTTAACGTAGGACTGAACTGTACTGCACGATAGGACTGAGCTGTACTGAACGTAGGACTGAGCTGTACTGAACGTAGGACTGAGCTGTACTGAACGTAGGACTGAGCTGTACTGAACGTAGGACTGAGCTGTACTGAACGATAGGACTGAGCTGTACTGAACGTAGGACTGAACTGTACTTAACGTAGGACTGAACTGTACTTAACGTAGGACTGAGCTGTACTGAACGGAGGACTGAGCTGTACTGAACGTAGGACTGAGCTGTACTGAACGTAGGACTGAGCTGTACTGAACGTAGGACTGAGCTGTACTGAACGTAGAACTGAGCTGTACTGAACGTAGGACTGAGCTGGACTGAACGTAGGACTGAGCTGTACTGAACGTAGGACTGAGCTGTACTGAACGTAGTACTGAGCTGTACTGAACGTAGGACTGAGCTGTACTGAACGTAGGACTGAGCTGTACTGAACGTAGGACTGAGCTGTACTGAACGTAGGACTGAGCTGTACTGAACGTAGGACTGAGCTGTACTGAATGTAGGACTGAGCTGTACTGAACGTAGGACTGAGCTGTACTGAACGCAGGACTAAACGTTGGACTGAGCTGTATTGAACGTAGGACTGAGCTGTACTGAACGTAGGACTGAGCTGTACTGAACGTAGGACTGAGCTGTACTGAACGTAGGACTGAGCTGTACTGAACGTAGGACTGAGCTGTACTGAACGCAGGACTGAACGTAGGACTGAGCTGTACTGAACGTAGGACTGAGCTATACTGAACGTAGGACTGAGCTGTACTGAACGCAGGACTGAACGTAGGACTGAGCTGTACTGAACGTAGGACTGAGCTGTACTGAACGTAGGACTGAGCTGTACTGAACGCAGGACTGAACGTAGGACTGAGCTGTACTGAACGTAGGACTGAGCTGTACTGAACGTAGGACTGAGCTGTACTGAACGTAGGACTGAGCTATACTGAACGTAGGACTGAGCTGTTCTGAACGTAGGACTGAGCTATACTGAACGTAGGACTGAGCTGTACTGAACGTAGGACTGAGATGTACTGAACGTAGGACTGAGCTATACTGAACGTAGGACTGATCTGTACTGAACGTAGGCACCATGGCTCTGCCACTGTCCTGGCGACGGTAACGACGGTAACGACGCCAGAGGACGGTAACGACGGTAACGACGCCTGGCGACGGTAACGACGGTAACGACGCCTGGCGACGGTACCATGTCTCGTTGAAAGCAACACACGATGGTCTTTCTTGGTCGTCGCTTTTTGAATGTGCAGGAAGAGGGTCGCTGCAATTAGAACATGTCGTTGTTGTAAGGCGGCGGCGAAAGACATGCTTCTCTTCCTGTAGCCATCATCAATGTATGGCTGTGACAAAGACATGCACCTGTTTACTGTATGCATTGGTTCAGATGCGTCCTGTGCACCCGATCAGCCGGCGTTACATCCGAGGTGCGACCGCGCCCTCCTGGGTCCCGAGGTGAGACCGCGCCCTCCTGGGTCCCGAGGTGCGACCGCGCCCTCCTGGGTCCGCTGACTGATGTGTGATCAATGATGGCACGCCACGGCTAGTGTACCTACTGAGACCAGGGTTGTGCCAGACTCAGAGTCGGTGAGTCAAATTTCACTCAAAACTGACTCCACTCAGCTTGAGCCAGAGTCGAGTCGCTTAAGAAAATATGGGGGTTGAGTTGAGTCAGAGTCGCGTCGCATGGATGTCGCTTGAGACAAAATTGAGTCGCCTGGATGCTGCTCAAGTCAAAGCTGAGTCCACTCATCCTTTCATGAGTCGATGCTTTCCAGCTAACATCTGCTGCAAACAACAAATTGGGAGCAGCTAAATAATTAAAGGGAAATATTCACATTTTCCTACAAAAATTGACTTATTACTTGAAATCGACAGACGAGACCAAACTATATTACTAGAGTTGATGATTCTAGTAAAGTAAAAGAAGTAGAATCAATCTGGCTTGACATTAAAATTGGTACAGGAAACAGAGGAAGGTTGAGGATAGGTGCATTTTACAGACCAGGGAATCTTCCAAGGAACTCCCAAGCTGAAACAGACCAAGATATTTGTGAGGAAATACGTAGGAACTTTCGGGCTCAGTGTCTTATTATGGGAGATTTTAACTTAAGAGGATACGAAAGTATAGCAGAGGAAACAAATGAGTGTAGGTTGTATAGGCAAATCTTTGAAGAGGAGCTTTTCATGCATCAGTTTGTAACAGAGCCAACCAGACATTGCTCCATTCTAGACCTTGTATTCTCAGACAACAGTGATCTAGTTAGTGACATAAGTATTTGTGCAGGTCTAGGAACCAGTGATCACAATATGGTTAAATTCAATATCTCATCAGAAATGAGGCCCAAAGATAACCTTATTATGGTTCCAAACTTCAGCCGGGCTGATTTTGATGGTATTAGAAATGACCTCGCACAGATAAAATGGAACGTTGAGTTGGCAGGTTTAGATGCATGTGAGGCCTGGAATGTTTTCAAAGCTAGATTAAGCCAAATTCAAAATCGGCATATACCCCTCAGGCACAAACGTAACAGAACCAAGGGCAATCCAGTTTGGCTTACCCCAGAAGTAAGGAGTGCTATACAAGCTAAAAGAAGTGCATTTGGCATTTTGAAGGGATCTTCACTAGATATAAATCAGAAGGCCTACCAGAATGCAAGAAATTCAGTTAAGAAAAAGGTCAGAGCAGCTAAAAGGGCAAAGGAACTTGATTTAGCTAGACATTGTAATGCAGATAGTAAGAAGTTCTTCAGTTTTTATAAGTTAAGTACAGTTTCCAAAAATATAGGTCCATTTAAGGTAGATGATGTGTTAGTTAGCAAGGACAGTGAAATGGTTGAAGTGCTTAATGATCAGTTTCAATCTGTCTTTACTATCGAGGACCAGAGTAGTATTGCAGCACTTCAGCCTGAGCTAGAGACAGAGGAGACTATAGGAGAGCTAGGTGGCATAAGTAGTGAACTTGTTCTAGAATATCTAAAGAAAGTAAGGCCTAACAAGGCAGAAGGACCTGATGAAATCCATGCTAGACTTTTAAGAGAATCTGAAAGGGAGTTGTCGGTTCCATTAGCCATAATATTTTCTAAATCACTTGCAGATAGTAAAATTCCACTTGATTGGAAAAGAGCAAATGTTGTTCCTATTCATAAAAAGGGAGATAGAAGTAAAGAGGAAAACTATAGACCAGTTAGTCTGACCTCATTAGTCTGCAAGGTGCTTGAATCAATCATCAAAGATAAGATTGTTGAATTTTTGGAGCAAAATGAACTCATCAAGGATACACAGCATGGCTTTAGGAAGGGCCGTTCTTGTTTAACTAATCTTCTGGAGTTTTTGGATGTTGCAACAGATAGCTTTGATCAGGGTAAACAGCTAGATGTAGCTTTTCTTGATTTCAGTAAAGCATTTGACAAAGTCCCCCATACAAGACTGGGGTTGCAACTTAAAATTCATGGGATCAGGGGCAAGATTCTGGATTGGATAGAAACGTGGCTTTCAGGACGCCAGCAAAGGGTTATATTGAATGGGTGCCAATCACAATAGAAGGAGGTTCTCAGTGGGGTTCCACAGGGCTCAGTCCTGGGCCCATTGCTTTTTATAATATTTGTGAATGCAATTGAGAACAGTATAGACAGCAAAGTCTTGAAATTTGCAGACGATCTAAAAGTTGTCAGGATTATTAGAGGAAAACATGATCAGGATGTTTTTCAATCAGATCTGGACAAGCTAGTTGAGTGGTCTGAAGCATGGCAGATGAAATTCAATTTGAGTAAATGTAAGATTATGCACGCTGGACGGGTTAGCAGTAAACATAGGTATGAAATGGGTGGGCAGAAAATGGAGCAGATTGAAAAGGAAAGAGATTTAGGTGTCGTGGTAAACAATAGACTATCATCGTCAGACCAGGTTGTAGAAGCTAGGAAAAAGGCACTTAGAATGCTAGGGGCCATTAACAGAAATGTTTCCTACAAGAGTGAAAAGGTAATAACAAAACTGTATTGTGCATACGTTAGACCACATTTGGAGTATTGTGTACAAGCCTGGTCTCCAACATATGAGAAAGATTGCTGGTTGTTAGAAAGAGTTCAAAAAAGGGCAACAAAAATGGTTAATTGTCTTGGTAGTTTACCTTATGAAGATAGATTAAAAAATTGGGTATGTTTTCACTTAGATATAGAAGGCTAAGAGGAGATCTAATTGAAGTCTTCAAATTTGTAAATAGTCAGCATTCTGGATATTTAAAGGGTATGTTTGAGTTCAATAGGGAAAATCGAGGTAGAGGTCATCAGCATAAACTCATTATGAAACAAAGTAGGACTAGGCTACGACAGTCATTTTTCAGTAGAAGGGTTGTAGGACATTGGAATATGCTACCAGGGGATGTCGCTGATGCAGTGACACTTGCTTCCTTCAAAATTAGATTAGATAAATACTTTACAGAGAAGGGATTAGTTCATAAATACTCGTGGGATTAGCCTTCTTTTATGCAGGTAGAGTAAGGTGATTTGAAGGGGCGAGACTGGTGGAGGGGGGGGGGGGGGGGGGTGGGTGTGGGTGGGGTGGGGTGCAACCTCGGATGGGCCCAAGAGGCTCTTTGTTGCACTTCTCTTTTATGTCTTTATGTCTTTATGTCTTTATGTCTATATTGTAAATTGATCACATTTTGCATATAAACATTCCTACCGAAAAATATTTCAAGTTAAAGTTGATAAACGTTCCACGCTTATAACAGTCGGTACTCAGCAAGTACTCGGTAACGAATTCACTGTCCCAACTAAAATGAACGCATTGTTACGCATTGTTATTATGAACTATTAAAAAGCAAGTAAAATATATTTATTTAAAATATATTATGTTAAAATATATTATGAACGCTACGCATTGTTATTTATCATGAAGGTATCTAAAATGTTTCCTGCACTCTGTCTTTTGCGAATATGTACCAAACTTTTATGAATGGAAAATATGCCTTCTACTCTGTCTATTGTGATTATGTGCCCTACTGTCCTTAACCCGCGCCGTGCCGGTGCTCGGCGCCACCTTCGCCGTGCCGGGGGGGGGGGGGGGGGGGGCGTTTCGACGCCCCCCTTCTAACTCTGCTTCTAGGCAACGTAGCGCAAAACGAAAAACAGCGTTGGAAAGCTCGTCAAAAATGATTTAGAAACTACTTCAGTCATTTTTTCGCTCAGGTTATTATTGAGGTCACCAGAGGTCATCATAGGTCAAATTTTCCCGTTTTAGGTAACTTGATCCTGAAATCCCATGATATCTCGGGAACTATGATAGCTAGGACGAAACCGAAAAAAGCAATAGATAGCTCTTGAAACGCTCCAGTAGCGTTTTACCGTCAGATTTGAGTTCAGGTCAATAGTTGAGGCTCCAGAGGTCATCAAAGGTCAAAATGGCTGTTATCTTGGAAAAAGTTTTTCGCGAATAACTTTTTTTTCCATTCAAGATAGAGCATTGATTGTGGCTCCATCGTGTTTCCATCGGCAAGGCGCATCGAAAAATATACATCTTGACCTTGGAAAGTCAATTAAAAAATTTGACCTCAGGTGAAGGTCACATGGTGACCAAGTCGGTCACGGTGGGTCATGCTGCATATGAGTCGATGCGTCTTGACGAGAAAATCACATTCGTGCCTTCTTCAAGTTTCTATCTCTCTTCGATCAAAAGTTATTGGCAAAAAAGTGTATGTGACCTCATGTGACCTCGGATGACCTTGTGGGGGGTCAAATAAACCAAAATAGTATCTGGGTAATGCAGAATGGTCTATTACTACATGATCCTGAAGAAAAAACGTTGATTGGATGCGTTTACATGGAAAGCAAAGCATTTCAATATTTCCCCATTGACTTATAATGGGGAAGGTCACGTGATCGATCAGACCTTAGGTCACCGAATAAAAAAATCCGAGATATGCAAATTGTAGGTAATGATATCCTTATCAAACTCTAAAAGTTTAAAAGTGATCACCCGGAAACTGTAGACGTGGCACGACCACAAACTTTTTCTGAGGCTGGGTCACGTGACCTGACCTGGTGACCTGACCTGATAAGACCTGAAACTTTTGGTTTCACAAAAGTTGTAAAAATGTTCAGCGGACAGGTTCTGAAAATTTCAGCTACCTGGCTTCAACGGTTTTTTAGCTATTGGCAAAAAACGGAGGGGGGGGGGCGTCTAAACGCCCCCCCCCCCGGCACGGCGCGGGTTAACAATCAACAATCATTGAATACAAAGGTAACCAAATTATCAGTTAACTTATGCACCCAACGACGGCCTAGTTAGTGGTGGCAACTTGCAACCATCAATTTGTGAAAATTGGTCAATTTATTTTCAACATAAGGAGTTTTGTTTGGTTTGTCTCTGGCTGTATATAACACCATGCTTTAGCTTACCATTAAAAGAACCATTTCTCCCCCCCCCCCCCCAACAAAAAATCAACAAACAATGCAAAAATGGCAATGAAATCGGAAGTTCACTTGTGCAGTGTGCACATAGGCGTGCACAGGGGGGGGGGGGGACGGGACAATTGCCCCCCCCCCTGAAGGTTTGTACGTGTCCCCTTTGGCCGAAAAAATTAATGATTTTTTTTTTAGAGCAAAATTGTGAGAATATGCCCTTTTAAAAATACAGTGGGCCAAATCCGATGAGTTTTTTGGTGGGGGTACTTTATGCCCCCCTGAACAAAAATTACCCCATCCTGGAGCGATTCCTGGGTACGCTACTGAGTGTGCACCCAACGGCGACGTATTTAGTGTCGGCGATTTGTTTAGAGGTAATTCAACAACGTTGAATAGATTGATACAAAAGCGCCAGATATGTCGTGTTTCGAATAGTGGAGGGAAAATACCGATCATGAACTCCGAAAAAGTATATGTACTTGCTTTTTAATTTTTCCTAACTTCCGACTTTGAATTAGGGAAGAATTGTATTTCATTCTTAAATGTAGATCACACCATTTTAATACCATAACGGTAGTCAAATAAATTGTTGCAAAAAAAAATCAAAAGGTCATTATTTCCCTTTACAAGTGAGTCGAGAACACTAAATAGGTCGCCCTCCGGGGCCAAACTAAACTGCCGATTTCAATGCACTTTTTCAAATGCCTGTTGATTGTTAAAGTTTGGTACATATTCGCAAAAGATAGAGTGCAGGAAACATATTACATATCCTCATGATAAATAGCAATGCGTAGGCAGGCTAATTTGAGCTCGGCCAGTGAATTCGTTACCGAGTACTTGCTGAGTACCGATTGTTATAAGCGTGGATCGCTTATCAACTTTAACTTGAAGTAACTTTCGGTAGGAATGTTTATGTGCAAAATGTGATCAATTTACAATATATTTTGGTCTCGTCTGTCGATTTAAAGTAATAAGTAATAACTTTGTAGGAAAAGGTGAATATTTCCCTTTAACCCCCGCTTGACCAGGGTCTCAGCCGAACGCCATTGCCCGGGGAGGGGGGGGGGGGGAGAAAAGTGACCTTTGTACGGCCTGTTAAAGTTTAGCTGATTTTATCGTCAAGCTCGTGTGTAGTGACGTCGTTAAATTTGCTATATCTCAAAAATGTATCGACAAAATTGCTTCATTTTCACACAGAAGATGTAAAATTAATGTGGGAGAAGGTACCCAAAGTTTCACGTTGATAGCGCCATTGCATTTTGGGCTATCTTGAAAATTCGTCAAGGGGAGGGGGGCAATATTTGTCCCCCCCGGTCAAGCGCAGGTTAGGAATGTTAATTCAACAACAGATCAGAATACACTATGTTAGCTGACCCCGAAAACTTTGTCATATCCTACAGCTGCACTTAAAAGCACTCAACATAGGTTTTTATCAAATAAAACCTTGAGTTTAGGGTTGGCGCCCGATTCCTTTGTTCCGCAACAAAGATAATAATTGCTGTCAAGTATCAATAGTACGGATTTTCTACCGCGCTGATGTATTAGATCGGAGATCCTCAAAGGTGGTGATGAGTGAGGGCTGTGATTACTACCTAAACATACTGGTCCACATGCTAGCACTAGCAGTTCACAAGTTAATCTGGGAGAGTCACGTATCCAATTTCTCCAAATGACTGTTTAAACCAGTTCACTTGCAAATTCGATCCAAATTTTGTATACAATTATTCGTGCATTACTCACTCCTTTTTTGTAAATTCCATTTTTTCATGTTTGAATGAATACACGTATACTGATCGTTATCCGTCTAGCTTGATTTTCCAACGTGGGCGAGTAGATATTAATGAGGTCATATGAGAGCGATATTTGGAGTGTTTTAGTAGTGACTGCTACGCATCACGCCGGCCTGCGAGTGTGTTTGCCAACTGCCACAAGCAGGTCCCGGCCTCACCTCAAGGCAGGTATGCACGTGTCGCTATATCTATGTACTATGTAGGGTAAACTCCCGTACTTTCGGACGTCTCCAAATATTGGACTTGTCATGCTTTTGGTGATGTAGACGCACAAAAGCACCACCACCACCAACAACAGCAGACCGTTTATCAACCCAATTATCACACGCAAAGAGGTGGGATATGTCGGATGCGGTCGCTAAAGCCGCGAAAGAGGCTTTTCAGGGCACAGGCTATTTGCAGGCACACTCTTGACTATTCAAATTGTGTAAGCTGAAACATCCCGTTGGTGGTTTGGGTCTTAACTTTCAACTCCAAAGACATTCCTTACACTCGTGGTGGCACGTTGGAGGGTTGACAAGGAGAACCGTACCAGCAGTTTTACAGGCACACTGGTAAGTTAACCCGCCATTGACTGGGGGGGGGGGGGTGTTTAACGCCCCCCCCCCCCCCACCTTGATTATTTTTCGTAATAGCTAAAAAAAAACTAATAGCGCTATCAACCTGAAACTTCGGGTACCTTCTTATAGATCATTTTTATGTCTTGTGTGCAAAAATGACAAAATTTCGAGAGAAAAAAAAATTATCTCGAGTTATAGCGAATTTAGTGACGTCACTACACACGAGTTTTACACCAAAATAAGCTAAATTTAGCCAGACCGTACAAATAACACATTTGAAGCAAAATGCAATCGAAAAACGCTAAAAGATAGAAAATTGCAACGGTACAAACCTGCTATGTCAGATTTGTGAAAATGTTAGTTTTTGACCCCAAAAAAACTAAAGAACACTTTTTTTGGGGGGGAAATTATCACAAAATGAAGCAAATCTAAAATATTTATTAAAAGAACGCTTTAAAGATATGTCAGAGAACCATACATAGGCAACTACCATACCACATTTCAAACTGATATCTCCATTTTTGACGGACTTATGACATCTAAAGTATGGGTAACTCATGACGTCATATTTTTTCATTGAGTTTTTTTGGCTTTTATTGACTAGATACAGACAAAATAAATGCCACCACTGTATTTTTTTAGACAAAACTGATCTAGCAACATGCCTTTGTTGTTTATATTTAACAATTTAAAGTTTTGACCTTCGGTGACCTGAATTTGACCTAAAATTGGCATTTACTTCACGTAAATGAAATCAGGTGTTAAAATGACTATCACTATCGAATTATACGTGGAAAATAACTCATAGAACATGTGTTGCATGACTTTCGTAGATATTTTGAACATAGTGACCTTTTGTGACCTGACCTTAACCTTGACCTTGGCCAACAATCTCAATTTAGCTCATGCGGGATATGTATCATACCTGTGAAACTGGTAACACTTTGGGTGAAACTGGTCGCAATCGAAGGCTTTGGATGGAAAGTATGGCCCATAAACTCAAATACGCCGATTTTGACCTTTGACCTGACCGTGACCTGAAATTTAACCTCACATTGACATTTGTTTAGCATGGTTTAGATTCGTCTCATTGAGAGCTTTCGAATGCCGTCTTGCGCGTCTCGCTGCGATCATTGGTTCGGAAGATAACCAGGGGGCGTTAACGCACCCCTTCCCCCGCCCAGTCAATGGCGTTCTGCTCAGACCCCAGTCAATGCCGGGTCAAGACGAACACACGAACGCACGGGATAGTTCACACCGGCACAAGGCCACGGGTGATGTAATAAAACACTACACAGACACGCGGGTGATTTTACACAGGCACACGAATGAGGTTACACAGACACAGGGCTGCGGAGTCGGAGTCGAAGTCGGAGCCGGAGTCGGTCGGAGTCGGCAGTTTTGGCCGGAGTCGGAGTCGGAGTCGCTAAAATCTTACCGACTGACTCCGGCCCGGAGTCGGAGTCGACGTTTTGGCAATTGGCGAGTACTAGAATAGTCGGCCTAGGGACATTAACTGAAACCCCCATTCAACCCATTTAGAAAGGAAATGAGTGGAAAATGAAACCTATAGTTTACTCCTCTAATGGTAGATTTCCGCCTGATGAAGAAAGGGGAATAATTTTAAAGTCATCTGATGATGGTTGGAGGTTTGGACGCACCGACTCTTATGCTCAGATGGCGCCCATTGTATCGTCATCGTGCCCGTTTCGTCAAGGAGATTCGAATCATACCATGGTGAACAGGTTACCTAAGTCAAATTCAAAATTTGACCTCAGGCCAATGTAATTTAAGTTCATGTGGTGAACCAGGTATGTCGCGCTGCGCAATGTCGGACGCGTCTCGACGAGACATAGGTACCCGGTGGTACCGGTCTCACGTTCTTATCTTCATTTTAAGATATCAAGAGTTATTGGCAAAGAAGTGCTGGTCACCTCAGATGACCTCACTCGATCATGTAGGGGTCACTGAGCAATAATTCGAACTTGAGTCATCAATAATGAGCTATAATAGCATAGTCTTAACATTATTATTATGATCTAATGCGTATCCTCTGATACGAAAACATTTGTATATTTTCTCGTTGACTTATTTTGGAAGTGCTCAGCCAAACACTGTGGCCAGTGCCTGTGGCACAACCACAAAGGATCCAGCTCGCTTGTGCATAGGCGTACCCAAGGGGGAGGGGCAAACGGGGCAATTGCTCCCTCCTGAAAGTCCGTACGTTCCCCCTTGGCCGTATGTGACCCTTTGGAAATAGGGCCCGAAGGGCCCTATTTCGAGACAAAAATGAACGATTTTTGTTAAAAAGAAAAAAGTGATGAAAATATGCCCCTCTAAAAATATAGTGGGCCAAATCCGGTGAGTTTTTTGTGGGGGTACCTTATGCCCCTGACCAAAAATTGCCCCCTCCTGGAGTGAATCCTGGGTACGCCACTGCTTGTGCATTTAGCTATGATTAAAACAAACTTGACTTTGTAAAACTTGTTTATATTTCTCTTTTTTTAAATCAGAAAAGATGCCAATTTTCGGTCGATTTCAGTCGTTTAGGGGCAAAGCACGATGCCCCCTTACATCCGCCCTTGAGCACCCACATTTTTTTTTTAATACACACCCATGACTGGTAAACTTGGTTGCCGGAGGCGAGGCGGCGGAGAGCGGCGCACTGACTGGCCAGCTGTAAGACAGCGCAGGATCCGGGAGCAGCAGCGGCTCCAGCGAAGAAGAGCTGTAACGAGCTTAAGGGGTCCCTGAAGCCCAGCTGCTACGAGCTGGGCCGGCGGCGGCTGGCTGCGGCCCAGCCGCCGCCGGGCCGCAGCCAGCCGCTCGCCGTTCGGTGCCCGTTTCGTGGGTTCCGCCGCCTACAAGCGAGCGCGACTGGGCTGAACGCGCGGCCGGCACGCCACGCCCGTGCTCGGGCGGCGTAGCATTGTTCTCAATACTGCTTAGAATAAAGCCAAACGGAGAAAGTAGACGGCAATGCAGATATTGCTTTCTAGCATGCGGTTGGATAACGGATACAGGCCGGAGTCGGAGTTGGAGTCGGAGTCGGAGTCGGAGTCGATTTTTTTGCAGGCCGGAGTCGGGGTCGGAGTCGGAGTTGATAAAATGATGTCGACTCTGCAGCCCTGCACAGACACACGAGTGATTTTACACAGGCACACGAATGAGGTTACACAGGCACACGAATGAGGTTACACAGGCACACGAATGAGGTTACACAGGCACACCAATGAGGTTACACAGACACACCAATGAGGTTACACAGACACACGAATGAGGTTACACAGACACACGAATGAGGTTACACAGACACACGAATGAGGTTACACAGACACACGAATGAGGTTACACAGGCACACGAATGAGGTTACACAGGCACACGAATGAGGTTACACAGACACACGAATGAGGTTACACAGACACACGGGTAAAGCCAAAAGTCCTGCAGCGGCCACGCAGACTCACGTGTGGAGGTAGACAAGCCGGCGCGGCGCGGCGGTGCACCACGGCATAACTCCGTCCCAGATGTGGCCAGAGTGGCAAATTGTGAGTTGTCAAGCATTCTCTTGAAACCAACACATTTTGATTAATAACGCTTTGAAGCATAAGAAGTCATGTGCGCTGCTGGTTTTGAGCGGTCCAAATACTCCTGGTGTGGGCCTAAAGTATGACGTTGTGGTTGCGACATGTTTTGGGTATCTGGGCAATCGGAAAACGCTTAAAGGAAAGAGTTCACCTTCAACATTAGTTTTAAACTGAGATAGCAGTTTTGTAGCCCGTGTTGGGAAACCCCTATCTGCAAGTTTGCTTGACTGAAAAGACTCTCCAGCCGAATATATTTGAGTTTTTGGCGAAGGAATGCGGTGCTGGCGAAAGAATGTTGTACTGGTTCTAGCCCGGGCAGAGGCTATACCATCAGCCAATCAGCTTGCAGCTGGTGCTAGCAAGCGAATCGCCGGCCGCCGGCTGACACATCTCCAATGCGAGTCTATCCTTACGCGACTACTTTCGAATCTGATTGGCTGAACTATTTTTTACATTCGCGTGACGTCAGGACTCTGACTCAGAGAGTATGCATATAGTTTTGATAAACAATACAAATTAACGGCCTTCTGTCCTGAATCGGCGCGATATAAGGCCATTTTTGACAATATAAAAAGAAATTGTATTACAAGATATAATCAAATCGTGTTGGGTAAGAATTTTCCAAGGTGAACTATTTCCTTTAAAGGAAATAGTTCACCTTCGGAAAATTTCTCAGAACACGATTTTATTATATTTTCGAATACAGTTTCTATTTTTATTTTCAAAAATGGTCCTACATCACGCCAATTCAGGACAGAAGGTCGTAAATCATTAATTTTATGGTGTGCGTTATTTGTCTGCGCATGCTCCATGCAGTGCTGGCACTTTCAGACGGTACGGTATATCATATATGCGCTGAATTCCTTCGCCAAAAAGCCAAATATCTTCGGCTGGAGAGTCTTTTCAGCCAAGAAAAGTTGCATATAGATATTTCTCAACATGGGCTGCAAAACTGCTATTTCAGTTCAAAACCCCATGTTGAAGGTGAACTATTTCCTTTAAGTTTGGCGGCCAGTATCTCAACCGAATTTGAAGATATTGGGATAAGTCTGAATTGTTTCGGAATCTCCGAACATTCTTCTAATGACATGCAGTATTTATTTGTAAACTTTTACTACACATCATACTTTTCTGGAGCAATTTATTCTGGAGCATGTATGAAGTGAATACATTTCACGATGTCAAAATGTCCGTAGACCGACACAAATTCCCAGTGGTTGCAGAAATTCAGGATACCTTAAAACATGAGCCTACATATGTACAGAACATGTTTCAAAAACATCTAGATAGGCAAGATAAGGTGGAGCCGAGTTATAGCCGTTTTTCCTAGCCCAGGTCGTGCTTTCCGGACGGTGCGTGACGGCCCGGGCGACCCGATGTGTGCGGCAATTGGCCCGGCGCGGCGGCGGGGGAGCATGGAAGCGCTTGCTGATATGGTCTCATGTAGAGCCCTTCATGGAATGGGAATCCCATGGAACCCATGGAACGGAATGGAAATGGGTGAGAATGGGGACATTTTGGGAAATGTAACGGGTTGGAACGGGTATGGGACAGACCATACAATTTGTTAGCACCACAAAAAGTGAAATATGCTGAAAGGGGTGGGAATGGGTGGGAATGGGAACCTCATCAATTATGAATTTGGATTGGAACGGATTTGGATCTGGCTGAATGGGCTGGAACAGGATGGGGGCTGAAAATGTGTCCCATGAAGGGCTCTAGTCTCATGCATCGTTCTAGTGGAATAGCTGTCGCCACATGGCACCTGCTTGTGACACATGACACATGGAGCATTCAAACAGCTCGTGACTGCTCTAGAAGGTGAATGAAGCAATGACTCTCCGTTCATACACAGATATATTATGTAACTATAAATGTTGTCTACTGTATTACATTATGAAGCCAAAATGCATCCGGTTGACAATTTCTACCACCTTTGCCGTCTGTTGAGTTAGTCTACATAATTTGTACTCCTTAAAGGGAAATAATGACCTTTTTCCACAAAAATGGAGTTATCACTTGAAATCGCCAGACGAGACCAAAATATATTGTAACTTCATCACATTTTGCATGAAAACTTTCCTACCGAAAGATATTTCAAGTTAAAGTTGATAAGCGTTCCACACTTTTAACGACCGGTACTTGCAAGTACTTTTGGTCCTCATCAAACTGCGGGCTTTTCCCGCATTGTTTTTTTTAAAACGCAATGGAGTGGAAAATATATTGTGCGTTCTGCTTGTTGTGATTATATGCCCGGCGATCTTCTAAAACTAACAGCGATTGGAAAAAGTGGCAATAAAATCGGAAGCTCATCGATGCGCATCATCATAGTTAGTGGTTGCGACCCTCAATTTTTGAAAATCGATTAATTTGTTTTCAACATTAGGAGTATTGTATAATTTGTCTGTGGCTGTATATAACACTATGCTTTATATTATCATGACAAATAAGAATTTTTCCCCAAAGAACTAACAAACAATAACACAAAACTGACAGGAAGCTCATCGATGCACATCGACGGCGACCTATTTAGCGTCGGCGATTTGTTTACAAAGTCATTGTCATGCTTCTCGGCGCACTTAACCATTGTGGCGAGTTGTTCCTGATTAGTATACCCAAGTCCCGTAGCAGGCTTTGTTAATGACGTCACTGGTGCCATTCTTTTTTTTTATTTCTTTTTTTAATAAATTTAGTCCGAATGTTTTTGAATGGATGGATTTCCGTGGTCAGGATCCACGCTAAGCATAGCTTGTTGCGCAGGTTCTGACCCCACCACCCGATCGCGCAATTCCTGGCGTCCGGCAGAATTTAGAGACGAAAGTTTTACGTGCCCGACATACCTGGACACGGTCCGCCCCGCTCACTGACGTCACCTGACCTTGAGTGCGACCGCTGCCACCGGCCGCAGGCCATCCCAGACAGGAGCAAATAGCGAGCGCCGAAGCGACTCGAACCCGGGTGCCACTACCGGGAAAGGACAGAAGTCTTGTGTAGCATTGCAAAATATATCTGATTTCGAGTTGAAAGCTAATTAAAGACTTATTCAAATGATTGTTTTTAAGTTTGAATTTTCTTGTTAATCATTATTAAAGGTATTTTATCACTGTATTTCATAGTAGTTGACACTTCAGAAACTTGTGACGTAATAATATTGTATCCAATTTGCATTTCCCTCACCTTTTGCTATTGTGACGCAGTGACGAGTGCTTTGCGAATACTAGCTTGCCTGGGGTTCAATTAATTCCGCCCTTATTTTATTCGAGTTGGTATAGTTTGCATGTTGTTGTTATTCATGACTTATACTGATAGTCAGTCATGCATCACGGATGCTTCACGGATTGCTTCACGGATCAGAGCGCTGCTCGAACGCACGCCAGTAGCGCTAGTAGCGCTTTCGTGCTCCATGGCAACCAGGCGTGAGCCAATGAAAAGCCAGAACGTATTCCCTTTCTGGCTTTTGATTGGCTGACGCCTGGTTGCCATGGAGAACGAAAGCGCTACTAGCGTGTGTCCGAGCAGCGCTCAGTTTGATCGGAAACGTCACAGAGCCTCCAAAAATGCCGCACTCGATGTAAACAATGGTAGGGAAGGACGAATTTGTCAATGACCTTCATGAAGTACACAAGGTACTTGTTTTGTATTTTTTCCAAACTTACAACTTTGAATTTGGGAATAATTTTATTTAATTCTTAAATTTAAATAAAATAATTTTAAAACCATAACGGTAGCCTAAGAAATTGTTGCTAACAAAATCAAAAGGTCATTATTTCCCTTTAAGCGTCATTTCGTGCCTCTGTAATCCGGTCCCGTGCGATTCTTCACGCTCAACACTGCTCATTAAGAAGACACACCCGCATTGGTCAGTCTGTGGATTACATTGTCTGTTAACGTGAGAGCGCTGCTTTGCTGGTTATCATATGACATTGGCCATGAGTTCAAGATGGTACCAAGGCGACTCAGGAAAGGTCTAGGTCTAAGGTAACTCGTATTGTAAAACACTGCTACGCAGCCGTCACTCCTTAGCTGAATCTCAATGTGTCTTGGAAACAACAATATGTCCCTCGGTTTATAAAACCCGAGACGGTAACGGAAGCTTTGTCCTCGGCTGACCCTGTAGGGGTCACTGAACAAAAATGGCATCTAGGTCATCAAGAATGTTCTATAATAACATGATCCAGAAGGAATTAGACTGCTATCTTGCGTCTCCTTAGAAGAGGAAGCATTTTAATGTTTCCCCTTAGACTTATAATGGGGAGGTCACGAAATTAAGCCGACCTTTGGTCCCTGATATTAAAAATCCAAGATAAACGAATTGTAGATATATGTGGCCTTATGAAATCCTGTATAAGTGTAAGACCGATCATCCCAAAACTGTGACTGTGGTACGACCACAAGTTTTTTGGGAAGTGGGGTCACGTGACCTGGTCTTGTGACCTGATCTAAGATGACCCGAGGATTTGTTTACATAATGTGGACAATTGATGCACAAACAGCTGTGCCAAAAATAGCGGCGCTGCGCTTCGCCGTTTTTCCGCTATTCGCGAAAAACCTGAGGGGGTGTCTAACCCCCGGCACGGCGCTGGTTAAAATATAGGGATGATGTGAGCATGCAGCCAGGTGTTAGGGTATTCATATGAAGTTAAAAAAATACCCCAGCTATGCTGGGGTCATTTTTGTATGTGCCACTTTTGGTCAGGGCCGGACCGTTGTGGCCGGACCGGTGCATACGCTGCCCCGGTCTGGCTGAGGGGCGAGACGGCCGCACGCTGCGTCTGGCTGAGGGGCGAGACGGCCGCACGCTGCCCCGGTTTGGCTGAGGGGCGGGACGATCATACGCTGCACCGGTCTGACTGAGGGGCGAGACAGCCATACGTTGCACCGGTCTGACTGAGGGGCGAGACGGCCATACGCTGCACCGGTCTGACTGAGGGGTGAGACGGCCATATGCTGCCCCGGTTTGGCTGAGGGGCGGGACGATCATACGCTGCACCGGTCTGACTGAGGGGCGAGGCGGCCACACGCTGCATCTGGCTGAGGACAAGACGGCCATACGCTGCCCCGGTCTGACTGAGGGGTGAGACGGCCACACACTGTGTCTGGCTGAGGGGCGAGACGGACATGCGCTGCCCCGGTCTGGCTGAGGGGCGAGACGGCCATACGCTGCACCGGTCTGACTGAGGGGTGAGACGGCCGCACGCTGCGTCTGGCTGAGGGCGAGACGGCCATACGCTTCCCCGGTTTGTCTGAGGGGCGAGACGGCCATACGCTGCACCGGTCTGACTGAGGGGCGAGACGGCCATACGCTGCACCGGTCTGACTGAGGGGTGAGACGGCCATACGCTGCCCCGGTTTGGCTGAGGGGCGGGACGATCATACGCTGCACCGGTCTGACTGAGGGCGAGACGGCCGCACGCTGCGTCTGGCTGAGGGTAAGACGGCCATACGCTGCACCGGTCTGACTGAGGGGTGAGACGGTCATACGCTGCCCCGGTTTGGCTGAGGGGCGGGACGATCATACGCTGCACCGGTCTGACTGAGGGGTGAGACGGCCATACGCTGCCCCGGTTTGGCTGAGGGGCGGGACGATCATACGCTGCACCGGTCTGACTGAGGGGTGAGACGGCCATACGCTGCCCCGGTTTGGCTGAGGGGCGGGACGATCATACGCTGCACCAGTCTGACTGAGGGGTGAGACGGCCATATGCTGCCCCGGTCTGGCTGAGGGGCGATAAATGGCATTGTTTTTGCTTAATGTTCCAGATATGCTAAACAAAACAAAAAAAAAGGAAAAAAGTATAGACTTGCAACCTAACTACCTAACTTACTTATCTAACGGCGACGACTTCAAATTGCCGCTCGTCAACACCCGTCAAAAGACCGCAAAACGCTCGAAAGCGCAGGTGCGGCGACGGGGCTGGCCACGACTGGACCAGAGCACCAGTGCCGTCATCGCTATTGCTGTGCCGCTCGGCAGCCGATACATGGGGAATCCCGGGATGACAACCCTTGTATACTCGCGAGTCGCGACCCAGCGAATGAGGTTGTTAGTGTTGCTTACATATTCTGATTCAAGGATAGGCTGTTGCCGGTATGACGTCACAACTCGTTTTGGGGACGCAAGATTATTGTGACGTCATATGTATTAATATCAATATTTTTCAAATTATGACAAATTGGTACTTTTTTCGCAAAAAAACGAATGCCAGAACCGTAATCAGGACACTCTTTTCCATCATTCCGCGTACTTTTCCTAAGGTGTACTATTCCCTTTAAGCGTTTTCCGATGCCCAGATACCAAAACAAATGTCACAACACGTCATACTTTGCACCCACACCACCAGGAGTTTTTGAACCGCTCAAAACCAGTAGCTTACATGGCTTCTTATGCTTCGAAGCGTTCTTAATCAAAATGTGTTGGTTTCAAGAGAATGCTTGACAACTGACAATTTGCCATATTCTGGCCCCATCTGGGACGGAGTTATGACATGGTGCGGTGCAGCGGGCCGTGCAGATTTGGCCCGGGTGTTGCTGGCGTGGCAATACGGAAGCAGTTTTATGGAACCGGTTTTGGCGGTCCGACTGTACCTGTAGCGATTGGAGCAGAGGGTCCCAGGTGTGTAGACTGTTCCAGATCCCAGCACACGGCCGTGAAGGATTAGGCAGCCGTACTGATTATCACAGAGACAAGGCCTTATCAGCAAGGATGTGGAGCCGGAGCCGGAGCCGGAGCCGGAGCTGCCCAGTTTTGGTCGGCTCCGAAAGAGGCTTGCATAGGACACATTTCAATCAATTCAATTTCAATTAGTCCATGTTCCTAATTGAAATCCGAAATAATTTTAGGTAAAAAATCCACCCGGTTCCGCATCCCTGCTTACCAGTTCTGGTTATCCCCAGAGATATTCCTGTTATGATGCAAGCAGGGAACATCCCGTGTATTAAATGTTCCAAATCAACCTTCACACAAATATTTCTCCCGCTCTTTACTTCAGGTACCAAATATTCACATTTGTTTTCAAATTCTTCCTAGATCTTACGGCATAGTTGTTAAATGATGCAAATGCTTCTTGTTATCCTGTAACTTATATTTTACCAAATACAAAACGCGATCAAGAACTTGAGGCTAACAGGTAAAGAAATAACGAAAACATGTATAGATTATCGAGTACACAAATTTAACTCATGTTATGAAAACCAACCAACACACAACGTACTTATTGTTCGAAAGGCTTCAATTACTGGTGGTCATCGGAGGCTTTCCATAGATAAATACATAATTGATACGTGTTATTTTATTGCAAGCCGAGACGAGCTGAGCTGCACAGTTGAGAGCTGAGCTGATTGAGCTGCACAGCTGAGAGCTGAGCTGGTTGAGCTGAACAGCGCTACGCTCGTCCTCTCGGCGCAGGCCGGCTCGGCGCAGGCCGGATCAGAGCAGGCCGGCTCGGTGCAGGCCGGCTCGGAGCAGGCCGGATCAGAGCAGGCCGGCTCGGCGCAGGCCGGATCAGCGCAGGCCAGCTCGGTGCAGGCCGGATCAGAGCAGGCCGGCTCGGTGCAGGCCAGCTCGGTGCAGGCCGGCTCGGAGCAGGCCGGCTCGGTGCAGGCCGGCTCGGAGCAGGCCGGCTCGGCGCAGGCCGGCTCGGCGCAGGCCGGCTCGGTGCAGGCCGGATCAGCGCAGGCCGGCTCGGAGCAGGCCGGCTCGGAGCAGGCCGGCTCGGAGCAGGCCGGATCAGAGCAGGCCGGCTCGGCGCAGGCCGACTCGGAGCAGGCCAGCTCGGTGCAGGCCGGATCAGAGCAGGCCGGCTCGGTGCAGGCCAGCTCGGTGCAGGCCGGCTCGGAGCAGGCCAGCTCGGTGCAGGCCGGATCAGAGCAGGCCGGCTCGGTGCAGGCCAGCTCGGAGCAGGCCGGCTCGGAGCAGGCCAGCTCGGTGCAGGCCGGATCAGAGCAGGCCGGCTCGGTGCAGGCCAGCTCGGTGCAGGCCGGCTCGGAGCAGGCCAGCTCGGTGCAGGCCGGCTCGGAGCAGGCCGGATCAGAGCAGGCCGGCTCGGTGCAGGCCAGCTCGGTGCAGGCCGGCTCGGAGCAGGCCGGCTCGCTGCAGGCCGGCTCGGAGCAGGCCGGCTCGGCGCAGGCCGGTTCAGAGCAGGCCGGCTCGTCGCAGCGGGCTGAGGCGCCAGTGGGACCCGCTCACAAAAACAGCGCCACTCCAATAGGCCGGGCAAAACCGGCGGCACGCGCCGAAGTGGGTCGGGAGGCACCCGGACGGTGGTGGCGGCGGCGGCGCCCCTCACCCTGTGCCTCTTCTTTTTACCGCACCGCTGTCCTCCCCTCCCCCTCCCCTCTCCCCTCAGCAGCCAATTCAGGCAATTTATTGCAATAATCATGGCCCTAAGCCGGCCGTATCATGGTCTGGGGGACAGAGGGAGCCAATCAATAGCATGCGCGGGGGCGGCTGCCGCAGCCCCTCCTGTCCCCCCCGCCCCCCGACACCCCGTCTGCGGCTCCGGCGCGACGCTGCTGCGCCCCGGCCGGCCCATATATGGCTGACGGCCGGCCCGCGAACCTGCAAACTTCGCCAGGCAGCGGCGCCCGCCCGCTAGGGGGGGGGGGGGGGGGGCAGAACCGCCGGCGGTGACGGGGGGCGGGGGCTGCAGGGGAGCAGAGCCGACCCCTCCCGTACTCCGCTGTATTGATCGAAAGGCCTTTCATATGATAATCCAGGGGTCCGCCCGGGAAAGAGGGCATTGATTAAATTGCGCCGTCCCCCGGTTTGCGGCACCGAACGGAGGGATATGGCGCCAGAGACGACCTTTGAAGTCAACCTGCTGCGGTGCGGCGACAAGTGCTGCTACCAGGCCCAGGCCGTCCAACTGGCCTCTCTGGCAGCTGCTTCTGAGGGACAACAGGCATCATGGGCAGCGATGAAAAGGCCTGTCTGCTGAGATTTTGCATTGCCAATTATTGCCTAAATTGATATTTTTGTTTCCTCATGAAAATAAAAGGGGATGCTTATGACAAATTAACGAGGCTTATGAGAGAACTCTTTTTATTACAATTGATGTCGCACTTGTGTGCATATATGTGTAAAAAAGTGCGATAGTTTTCACCACCTAAATTAGGCAACGCCTCGGCCTCTCTTCCTCGGAGAAAGACGCGCCCGGCTGAGCCCGGCTGTGACGCCCCCGGCTGAGCCCGGCTGTGACGCCCCCGGCTCAGCCCGGCTGTGACGCCCCCAGCTGAGCCCGGATGTGACGCCCCCGGCTGAGCCCGGCTGTGACGCGCCCGGCTGAGCCCGGCTGAGCCCGGCTGTGACGTGCCCGGCTGAGCCCGGCTGTGACGCCCCCGGCTGAGCCCGGCTGAGCCCGGCTGAGCCCGGCTGTGACGTGCCCGGCTGAGCCCGGCTGTGACGTGCCCGGCTGAGCCCGGCTGTGACGTGCCCGGCTGAGCCCGGATGTGACGTGCCCGGCTGAGCCCGGCTGTGACGCCCCCGGCTGAGCCCGGCTGAGCCCGGCTGAGCCCGGCTGTGACGTGCCCGGCTGAGCCCGGCTGTGACGTGCCCGGCTGAGCCCGGCTGTGACGCGCCCGGCTGAGCCCGGCTGTGACGCCCCCGGCTGAGCCCGGCTGAGCCCGGCTGAGCCCGGCTGTGACGTGCCCGGCTGAGCCCGGCTGTGACGTGCCCGGCTGAGCCCGGCTGTGACGTGCCCGGCTGAGCCCGGCTGTGACGTGCCCGGCTGAGCCCGGATGTGACGTGCCCGGCTGAGCCCGGCTGTGACGCGCCCGGCTGAGCCCGGCTGTGACGTGCCCGGCTGAGCCCGGCTGTGACGCGCCCGGCTGAGCCCGGCTGTGACGTGCCCGGCTGAGCCCGGCTGTGACGCGCCCGGCTGAGCCCGGATGTGACGTGCCCGGCTGAGCCCGGCTGTGACGCCCCCGGCTGAGCCCGGCTGAGCCCGGCTGAGCCCGGCTGTGACGTGCCCGGCTGAACCCGGCTGTGACGTGCCCGGCTGAGCCCGGCTGTGACGTGCCCGGCTGAGCCCGGCTGAGCCCGGCTGAGCCCGGCTGAGCCCGGCTGTGAAGTGATCTGCATTCTGCAGAGCGGCTACCAGTGAGGGGCAAGAACATTTCAACTGACAAGCATTTCGACGAAAGTCGTATCTAAACGTTCTTAAAGGGACTGTCCCACCTTTTTGAAAGTTGTCAAATCACACTTAATTGTATGTCTACATGTCAGGCGAGGTCAGCTGAACATGTTCGTGAACTTTTTTTCCGAAACAATTGTTTATCTGAGAAGATATTCAACTTTTAGTGTTAAGCGGAAAGTTGGGTTGGTGATGTCATATTATTTGTTTTTTATTAACAGGGAAATATTTTGTGCTGCCAAATGGATGACACATTTTTTTTGTCGACATCTATTGCGCAGAAAAAGCGAACCACCCGGTGTCTAGATTGGCTAGCACTATCAGCTGGAGTTGTTGCAGCAGTTGGCCGCCAGGGACCGCTAGTGAACCAGGGTGTTATGACGTCGCAAGCAAATGGTACCACTAAATATTGATTGATTGATTGATTGATTTATAAATAAATAAATATTAAGCGTTAAATATTTAACTGGTACCATTTGCTTGCGACGTCATAACACCCTGGCTCACTAGCGGTCCCTGGCGGCCAACTGCTGCATCAACTCCAACTGATAGTGCTAGCCTCTAGATTGCGAACCACCCGGGGATCGAGAAATGAAAGACGAAAATATTCCAAGGCTGACCTTAAAGCAAGTCGACTATCATTACGAGTTGGGTAAAGAGAGTCGACGCTGTCGGTTTAGAGGCCCTATTCAAATACACATGGGCCTTATTTTTTACAGATGTCAAAATCAAACTCGAATATCTTTTTGATTAGATCATTGTGGTTGTTTTAACTGCAACAATACTTTATTTCAATGCCAAGCCATTAAAATAGCTATATCAACTCAAATTTAATGTTAAGGTGGAATAGTCCCTTTAAACGGCACATGCGCCATTATCGCGTTTTTATTTTTATGTTTGGTGCATCGCTAATGCTACGCGAAATGCGACAAAAATGAAACGGGCATGTCGTGTTATTTTATGCATTCCCGAAACCGACCTGAGCTATACCTACATAAGTCGCCTTTAAACAACCGCTCGGTATTGTTTTTCAACAGGACGCTTATTTACCATGACTCCGCTACTATATTACGCCCATGAACTGAACAAAGCTCACAGCTCCAGACGAGTTACACCGTTACACAGCTCCAGACGAGTTACACCGTTACACAGCTCCAGACGAGTTACATGTTAATTTGCTCAACATTCACTCAGTTCGTATTGCTCACAATCGCAACCATGCTTGTCACTCTCTCCAGTTGGCAGTCGCCAAACGAACTGCAATGGGTGAAGAAGAGCTGAGGTCCAGACTGCAACGGTCAGAGAGCGGCCGAGAGTGTTGCCACTGCAGCAGCACCCACCCCTCTGAACGAACGCCACGAGTCGGCCGGACCTGGCACCGTGCCAACTGCCGCTGTACGGACGGACACGGTAGCAGAAGGCGCGGCGTGCACCGTGGCGTGGTCCGTGAGTGGCTGCACTGTGCTCTGTGAGCGATGTGCACACTGCACATTGCTGTATGCACTGACTTCTGTGAAGCTGACGGGTTCCACGTTGCAAGGAGAGCGTTGTAGTGACAGCTCTTCCTGCGGCGTCACCCGATCGAATTCGGGCGGGAAGACTGCACGGACAAGATCAGCTGCGCAGCAACCGTTCAAACGAGCGCGCCACACATATTTGGCGCGAAAAAGTGCCTAAGGCTTGTATAATGTATATAACGAGTGACCTTTTTGAAAACACAGCAGATACCGCTCCGATTTTGGGTGGTAAATATCGGTAAGTTTCGGGAGTGTCGGTAAGTGGCCTACAATCAACATTGGAAACCCCTACTCAGACTTGTCATCCAAAGGACATGTTGTGTCGTGGATTAAGGAGAATTAAATAACAATATGATACAATATATATGCTCACTGGCATTGCCTTGGTACAAGCTTTCTGCAAATACCTTTTTACTTTTTTTGAATATCTTATGAATCGCATCAAGCAAAAACTTGCGGGAGGATGTATAATATATCCACCTCACTGTCCACACAAATGCGGCCCGCGGTCGTTGAAGATTAATGGCTGACTGGGTATAATGCAAATGCATTAAGACTATATAATTAATTAATGTCGTGTGGCTGTCGTTTCTTCTGGCACTGTGAAGACTATGTCTTGCAGCAGTGTGTCTGAAAATATGTTTGTCTTTAGTCGCTCTTCAGTGCATCAAGAAAATATATCCGTTTGTGTAAAATTGATTAATCAATTGAACTAATGAATGAGGACATAATTAATTATATTTACATCTACTAGATAGTATAACTTCAATTGGCCAACTGATTAATATTTATTTAAATAGCCCGAAATAACCGTAGTAGAACTTACTTAAACAGATCACGGGTAATCATGGATGCCTAAGATCAGCGACTGAGGTAAAATTGTCTGATACATCCGAATGTGACGATGCCATTCTGTGTCGAAACACGAAAGAAAACACCATCCATTGCAAAGGTAGAAATTGGTGCTCAAGTATTCTCATTTAATTAACCCATGCTAGATAAAAAAAAAACAGAACCTACCTAAACTCTACTAAAATCTATGACAAATATTTAATTTCTCCCCAACCATTTATTTTTCCCAGAAGAAAAAACAACGCTCGCAGTGTTCTGCGACTGGGTCTTAGAACGGTAATTTAACGTAAAGGTGTAAACAATTTACAATTGCTTTTAATTTTTTTTGGGGTATTCTTTATCGTGTATGCCTTGTATAGCACCAAAAAAGTGAATTAACCTTCTACCTGTTATAAACTGCTTGTCATGCTCTCACTAAAAAATAATGTTTTATTTGTTTATAAGACTCATTTGCGATCATCATAATGTTACCTCTCCTGTTGA
>JAXIVJ010011472.1:0-37500 GCA_036785665.1 Chirona hameri
GTGCGCGTGTGCGCGTGTGCGCGTGTGCGCGTGTGTGCGTGTGTGCGTGTGTGCGTGTGTGCGTGTGTGCGTGTGTGCGTGTGTGCGTGTGTGCGTGTGTGCGTGTGTGCGTGTGTGCGTGTGTGCGTGTGTGCGTGTGTGCGTGTGTGCGTGTGTGCGTGTGTGCGTGTGTGCGTGTGTGCGTGTGTGCGTGTGTGCGTGTGTGCGTGTGTGCGTGTGTGCGTGTGTGCGTGTGTGCGTGTGTGCGTGTGTGCGTGTGTGCGTGTGTGCGTGTGTGCGTGTGTGCGTGTGTGCGTGTGTGCGTGTGTGCGTGTGTGCGTGTGTGCGTGTGTGCGTGTGTGCGTGTGTGCGTGTGTGCGTGTGTGCGTGTGTGCGTGTGTGCGTGTGTGCGTGTGTGCGTGTGTGCGTGTGTGCGTGTGTGCGTGTGCGCGTGTGCGCGTGTGCGCGTGTGCGCGTGTGCGCGTGTGCGCGTGTGCGCGTGTGCGCGTGTGCGCGCGTGTGTGTGTGTGTGTGTGTGTGTGTGTGTGTGTGTGTGTGTGTGTGTGTGTGTGTGTGTGTGTGTGTGTGTGTGTGTGTGTGTGCCGCCAAGGAGCACCGCAACTCCGTTTTTAGTATGTTACTTGCTTTAATAAACGATTTGACTCAAGCAACCAGCTTTTTAAGTTCACCCCTTTTCTGCTCGAAGGTACATTCCATGTTCTTTGACCTTGCAATCATATATTCTTTAACAGCCTCGAGTTTCAGACTTTGCATAATTTTTCCCAAACATGGTTGAGACGCGCTCATGCGGGCCTTATGTGTAGAAGCCTTGATTAATGTTACTACGAGAATGTTGATATTTGATAGATCAGTTTGAAAGAACCATTTGTCTGCATCAATGTTAACTCTGACATTATATTTCTCCTTTAAATGTGACAGTATTTCTTTAATAAATATCTTGGTTTTAGGGCATTCCCAGAATAAATGCAATATTGTTTCCACACTGTACTTACAAAAAGAACAGATGTTTGATTGTGATACATTGATAATGAATAGATATTTGTTTGTTGCATAAATTATATTAACTATTTCATAGTGAAGGTAAATCAGAAAGGTTGACATAGTTGCTGAAGCAGCTCTCTGTACGGTTCCTTCTGTGTAGTTTCCAATATCGGCTGTCCATTTTCCCTCAAGACGCTGGTTCGATTGAATATTATTATCAGCTACTCTTGCAACAAATGTGCTATACGCATGCCTCGAAAATTTCCTATGATTCAACACTAAATTTATTTTATATGGAATGTTAGGTTTTTTAATCCAATCCGTGTCTATTCGTCCCTGCAGACGCTTGGGAAGGCTGCGAACTAAAGACGCGTAACACAGAAATGTCATGTATATTCCATACACTGTTTCAAGGTCCTGCTGGGTGTAGATGACACCTGTATTCGGATTATATAAATCCCCTATAAACTTAAGACCTTTGTCATCCCATTTTTGTACTATCGACGTTTCGTATTTGGTCCAGTTCGAGAACCATATATTATCGGTTACAATCTCCTCGTTGCATGGTTTATATCCTTTATCAAACTTAATTATTGCATCAAGTATGTCTCTGTAAAACATATTTGTAGTCTTATTACTTATCAAACTGAGTTTTTTAGTCCCGAATGTTAAAAGTAAATCGAGTTCAGGAAGTGCTTGCGCAGCGAGCACAACCCATTATGAGCATGATATATGCATACGCTTTAGCCATGTTAGTTTCATGCTTTTAATAAAGCTATCTATATGAACCATTTTTAATCCCCCCTCAGAAAACGGTTGTATTAACCTTGTTCGTTTTATTTTGTCTTTTTTATGGCCCCATACAAAACAGAAAAGTATCCTTTCAAGATTTTTAATGCATTTATCAGACGGATTGGGTAATGCCATGAACATGTGGACCAATTTTGAGAGCAGTAAACTTTTCACGATGCATATTTTCCCAATCGGTGACAAGTTTCGCCTGTTCCATTGCTCTAGCTCTTTTTTAATCGCAATAATTTTATTTTAAAAATTGCTATCTGTTACGTTCGCGACGTTTCGGTCAAATGTTATCCCCAAAATTTTAGCTCATTCACAACCCTTATACTGTGTTCCGCACTGTGTTGCTCTCCTGATGATATGCCTATTGGCATACAGGACGTTTTTTCTAAATTTATTTTGAGACCAGACTGTCGACTAAAGCTCACCAGTTCGGTGATAGCTCCTGCGATAGAACTTTCAGATCCATCTAAGAAAATAATCGTATCGTCTGCATATTGGCTTATTCTTATCTCGTGGTCTGGCGCTATTTGTATTCCGGTCAGGAGGTTGGACTTCATTACTTGTTCTGTTAGCACAGAGACAGCCAAATTAAATAGATATCCTGAGGCAGGATCCCCCTGTCTTATTCCTCGATGAAGATTTATCTTTTTACCTAGATATCCGTTAAGCAATATACGCGAGTAATTTGTAGTATTCAAATATAAATGATTTATCAGATGTAGCATTTTAGGTCCAAAGTTTAATTCACCGATTACTACTCGAATATAGGACCAGGCGACTGATTCAAATGCCGCTTCAAAGTCAGCAGCTATAATGGTTCCTGGTTTCTCGATCTCTTTAGTCCAATGTATTATGTCATACACGAGCCTAGTGTTTTCGCCTATAAAACGTCCAAATGTATATGCTGTTTGTGCTGGGTTGATAAGTTTTGTCATCACACTTTTCATCCTATTAGAGATGACAGTAGATATTATTTTGTAATCGGTGTTAAGCAGCGTGATAGGCCTCCATCCTTTGTATGTGTACGGGTACTGGCGGATCCAGCCGTCGGTTGGGGGGGGGGGGGGCAACTTTTTGTGGCAAAAAGGTACCCCCATTTTTTTTCTCCGCGGATTTGGGCCAGTTACCTTATTTTGGTATTCGAGCATAAGAAATTCACTTTTCAAATTCACAACAACAAAAATTGGGGTTAAAAAAAATTGGAAATCCGAGAGCCATTTTGAAGAAAATGTATTTTCCCTTCTTTTCGCGTGTTTTATTTGCAATTTGCTTGAAAACTCTGATTTCTACGATTTGCCAAACATTTATCGTTTTTCCACCAAAAATGGCATGACATGACCTCATTAAAACGTCATTATCTCCCAAAATACTACATCAATTGCATTTAGAGTTGGTGAGAAGACTTAGACTTGATGCAGGATAAGGTACTGAAAGTTTTACGTTGATATCTATCATAGTTTTCAGGTTATTGAAAAAATCAGGGAAGGGGAAGATTCTGCCCTCCCCCCCCCGCAGGTTCGGACAACAAATCACATAGAGGTCAAAGGTCAAGGTCACGGGGACGAATACGATATTTTAAGCTTCGGTACCAGCTTGTGTACCCTCTAGTTTTTAGTTTACCGTCCGATTTGCTTGCAATGGGCAAAAAGGGACTCGTCGGCATACCAGCTTGCGTCAGCAAAAACAAAAAATCACCTAGAGGTCCAAGGTCAAGGTCACGGGGACGAATACGATATTTTAAGCTTCGGTACAAGCTTGTGTACCTTCTAGTTTTTTCGTTTACCGTCCAATTTGCTCGCAATGGGAAAAAGGGACTCGCCGGCAACCCACCTTGCGTCAGGAATAACAAAAATTCACCTAGAGGTCAAAGGTCAAGGTCACGGGGACGAATACGAGATTCTAAGCTTCGGTACCAGCTTGTGTACCCTCTAGTTTTTTCGTTTACCGTCCGATCTGCTCGCAATGGAAAAAAGGGACTCGCTGGCACCCTAGCTTGTGTCAGGAAAAACAAAAAAATACATAGAGGTCAAAGGTCAAGGTCACGGGGACGAATACGAGATTTTAAGCTTTGGTACCAGCTTGTGTACCCTCTAGTTTTTAAGTTTACCGTCCGATTTGCTTGCAATTGGCAAAAAGGGACTCGACGGCACCCCAGCTTGCGTCAGGTAAAACAAAATATCACCTAGAGGTCAAAGGTAAAAGTCACGGGGACGAATACGAGATTCTAAGCTTCGGTACCAGAATGGTGTACCCTCTAGTTTTTTAGTTTACAATCCGATTTGCTCGCAATGGGCAAAAAGGAACTCGACGGCACGTTAGCTTGCGTCAGGAAAAACAAAAAGTCACCCAGAGGTCAAAGGTCAAGGTCACGGGGACGAATACGAGATTTTAAGTTTCGGTACCAGCATGGTGTACCCTCTAGTTTTTTGGTTTACCGTCCCATTTGCTCGCAATGGACAAAAAGCGACTCTCCGGCACCCCACCTGGCGTCAGGAAAAACAAAAAATTGCCTAGAGGTCCAAGGTCAAGGTCACGGGGACGAATACGAGATTTTAAGCTTCGGTACCAGCTTGTGTACCTTCTAGTTCTTTCGTGTACCTTCCGATTTGCTCACAATGGGAAAAAAGGACTCGCCGGCACCTTGCGTCACGAATAATAAAAAATCACCTAGAGGTCAAAGGTCAAGGTCACGGGCACGAATACGAAATTTTTAGCTTCGGTACCAGCTTGTGTACCCTCTAGTTTTTTTGTTTACCGTCTGATCTGCTCGCAATGGAAAAAATGACTCGCTGGCACCCTGGCTTGCGTCAGGAAAAACAAAAAATCACATAGAGGTCAAAGGTCAAGGTCACGGGGACGAATACGAGATTTTAAGCTTCGGTACCAGCTTGTGTACCCTCTAGTTTTTTCGTTTACCGTCCGATTTGCTTGCAATGGGCAAAAAGGGACTCGTTGGCACCCCAGCTTGCGTCAGGTAAAGCAAAACATCATCCAGATGTCAAAGGTCAAGGTCACGGGGACGAATACGAGATTCTAAGCTTCGGTACCAGCATGGTGTACCCTCTAGTTTTTTTAAAGTTTACAATCCGATTTGCTCGCAATGGGCAAAAAGGAACTCACCGGCACGTTAGCTTGCGTCAGGAAAAACAAAAAGTCATCCAGAGGTCAAAGGTCAAGGTCACGGGGACGAATACGAGATTCTAAGCTTCGGTACCAGCATGGTGTACCCGCTAGTTTTTTTCGTTTACCCTCCGATTTGCTCGCAATGGGCAAAAAGGGACTCGCCGGCCCCTTAGCTTGCGTCAGGAAAAACAAAACATCACCTAGAGGTCAAAGGTCAAGGTCACGGGGACGAATACGATATTTTAAGCTTCGGTACCAGCTTGTGTACCCTCTAGTTTTTTTTTATTCTACCGTCCAATTTGCTCGCAATGGGCAAAAAGGGACTCGCCGGCACGTTAGCTTGCGTCAGGAAAAATAAAATATCACCTAGAGGTCAAAGGTCAAGGTCACGGGGACGAATACGAGATGTTAAGCTTCGGTACCGGAGCTTACAATCTCGAAAAAAACTAGAGGGTACACAAGCTGGTACCGAAGCTTAAAATCTCGTATTCGTCCCCGTGACCTTGACCTTTAGGTGATGTTTTGTTTTTCCTGACGCAAGCTGGGGTGCCGGCGAATCTCTTTTTGCCTATTGCGAGCAAATCAGACGGTAAACGAAAAAAGTAGAGGGTACACAAGCTGGTACCGAAGCTTAGAATCTCGTATTCGTCCCCGTGACCTTGACCTTTGACATCTGGATGACTTTTTGTTTTTCCTGACGCAAGCTAACGTGCCGACGAGTCCCTTTGTGCCCATTGCGAGCAAATCGGACGGTAAACGAAAAAACTAGAAGGTACACAATCTGGTACCGAAGCTTAAAATCTCGTATTCGTCCCCGTGACCTTGACCTTTTACCTATAGGTGATTTTTTGTTTTTTCCTGACGTAAGGTGGGGTGTCGTCGAGTCCCTTTTTGCCCATTGCGAGCAAATCGGTCGGTAAACGAAAAAACTAGAGGGTACACCATGCTGGTACCGAAGCTTAAAATCTCGTATTCGTCCCCGTGACCTTGACCTTTGACCTCTGGATGACTTTTTGTTTTTCCTGACGCAAGCTAACGTGCCGGCGAGTCCCTTTTTGCCCATTGCGAGCAAATCGGACGGTAAACGTAAAAACTATCGGGTACACAAGCTGGTATCGAAGCTTAAAATCTCGTATTCGTCCCCGTGACCTGGACCTTTGACCTCAAGGTGATTTTTTTTTTTTTGACACAAGCTGGGGTGCCGGCGAGTCGTTTGAGCCCCGTTGCGATTAAATCGGACGGTAAACGAAACAATTAGAGGGTACCCCGTGCGATGACATTTCAGTGACCTCTGGAGGTCAAACCATTTGTCCTAGGTCAAAACGGAGTGCATATTCGTGCATAACTCGATGAGATCTACCCATATGCTAAGTTTGGGGAAAATCGGAACTCGACGCTGAAAATGAATACGAATACGACGCTAACTTGACGCACATGGCCAAACTTACCTTCAGAAGTATTATATTTACCCAGGGGGGTGTCATCCCTATCTCCGTAACGTGTCCACTTCTACTTATGACGTCACCCCAGTAGTCAATTCTGGCGCATGTCGTCTGCAGTCGGTTAAAACTGTTTTTCGCAAATAACTTTTGACAAATATAGATACAGCAATGATTTTTATGTCATCGTGTTCGCCTCGTCAGAACACGTCGATTCATACAAATTCCATGTGGTTTAGGTCAAATCAAAATTTCATCGAAGGGGCGGGGCTTAGAGCCTCAGCTGGTGACCGCCGAACCGCAGGGGGACCGTAAACAAGGCCCTGACCTTTGATGACCTCTAGTGACCTCAATATTGATCTGAGCCTAAAATGATCCAGAAGATTTCTATTTGCCTTGTTTTGAGCTTTTCAACGCTGTCTTTTCCTTTTTCGTAACATTTTTACTTTCCGAGTTAGATGATATTTATTTCTCCCGAAATAGCATTAACTGCAATGGCGGAGGAGGCCGATGGATCCACATGACGTCACGCTCTGACGTCATGATCACACAGAATCGCCGGATGACTCTACCTCCTATACATGGCCTTGTATTTACCGTGCTTCAGACAACGCTTATATATGTCCTAGCCTTCGGATTGTGTCTTGCGCCAATAATGTTTCTTTTGCCTATGTCGATTGCTACCAAATTACTTCCATATTTTTTCACCGAAGAATTACTTTTATCACAAAGATAAAAAATAAGGTATCGCTTAGTCATTAACGATCACTTTTTGAGTGAACCTTGGGGGGGGGCAAACAGGCCACTTTGGGCTTGGGGGGGGGGGGGCGGCCGCCCTAAATGCCCCCCCCCCCTGGATCCGCCAGTGTGTACGGGGACTTCCTTTTTTTGGGAATTAATGTGATTATGCCTTCTTGATGCGACTGTAGTCCAACACCTTCAGAGAGGGAAGTTCTGAACGCTCGGTACAGAAATGGTCCTATCTCTAACCAGAAGTTGCGAAAGAACTCTACTGGGAATCCATTTGAGCCAGGCGTTTTTCCTTTCTTCATTGCATTTAGAGCTTGTGTTAATTCTGACATAGAAATATCCGCGTCAAGTTGAAGTTGGTCCTCCTGGCTAAGCCTATCTCTCACGTGATTGCTTATAAATGAACGATCTGGAGTTATGCTATCACAAATATTATACTTATTTTGCATAATGTCCGATAAATTTTCAATGATTTCTTCCGTTTTAGAAATCAATTTATCGCCGTCCTTAATATATTCAATGCACTTTTTATTAAAATTCCTCTTCTCCAATGATAAAAAGTATTTAGAACTTCGTTCTCCCTGCTCGTGCCATGACACTCGGGAACGAACAATGAGTCCCTCTATGATCGGACGTCTCAATTCTTCAAGTCTGTCTTTGAGTGTATCTACGTACTCGGCATCACGCTGAAGACCCGATGCTCCTAACTTTGTTTCCGCCTCTGATATTTCTGACATCAATTTCGTTTCTGCAGCACGTGAGCGCTTTGCCTTTTGTTTTGAATATTTTACCGTTTCGCCTCTAAGCATCATAATGAGTGTTTCATAAAAGGCGCAATCGCTTATCGTTAACCGAATTGACCCGTACAATTTATAATCACTATAAGCTTTGTCGGTATACACGGGAACTGCGTATTGCCTCAAGGTGTCCTTAATACAGGATTTGATTCTTTCAATATAGTCGTCCTCTGATAAATGCGACAGATTAAATTTCCACAAGCCGTTTCCTCTTTTTTGTTTCCTACGCATTGATAGTGTGATAGCGTTATGGTCTGTGCGATATCCTGGTAAATTTGTTATGTCAGACAAGGTGTTGAGAAGATCGTCACTCACGAAGAACATGTCTAAACGCCCGGCTTTGAATGGTGTGTTTCGGCGCCATGTATATTTACGATCATTTGGATTAACATGGCGCCACGCATCAATCAGATTGTATTTGTATGATAAATCTCGGAAAGCTTGTTTTGCGCGAGTGCTATTTTCGCCTACATAATGCAGTGAATCTGAGTCTGGTTCATCACAATCTGATTCATCACAAAATGTAAATCACCGGCAAGAATAGTTAATTCAACATTGAACTGCCCTATATGACCATTAAGTTCCTCGTAAAACGCTGGTTTGTCTTTATTTGGTCCATAAACATTAACAAACAAATATGTTTCGTTATTAATTTGGCATGCTACCATATGGAAATTTCCACACTCTGACTTCTTATCCGTGATGAGAGTGTATTGCAAACTACGATTAAATAATATGCTAGTTCCTCGGCTTCGTGATGAAAAACAGGAATGCATACATGTTCCTTTCCATAAGGTATAAAAAAATGGTATTGTTTTTGTGGTTAAATGCGTATCTTGTAGGAAAACAATATCAAACTTCTTACTTCTAATGTAATGCATTACATCCCTTCTCTTCTTCAGATCACCAAGGCCTCTACAATTCATAGACATCATTCTAATAGTATCCATCAGATGTTCGGTACTCAATTGCAGATATCAAAGCAAATGCAAAACAGAGTTGGGGGGACAAAGCTGTGCACAAAGTTGAGGATGCTTCGTAAATGTTGTGTCGAGGAGACCGGCCATGCGGCGCTTCTAGACAGGCAGTTGTGATACGGTGTTTGTGTTCGTGTGTGTGTTTTGGTGTGTTTGTGTCTTTGTGTGAGAGTGTGTGCCGTTGGCATCGATATCGGTCGGCTATACAATGCGGCCGCACAACAATAACCTTCCCTGAACTTATGACCATAGTGCTGGGTCGCCATCCGGGCGCCAGACGCATTCTTATAAACAAGCATTGCAAACGGCTTACGAGTACATCTATAAGCAAAAATAGAGCGGGACAGGTATTACCAGACCGAAGGTCAGCGACGCCACCAGCCGGAGACCTCGCAACGGACGACGGAGGCCGGACCGCGCCGCCACCGCAGACCACCGGAGAGCAGCCGAAGCACGCGCCGGCGCGACCGGCCACCGCCGCCCGCCGCGGCGCCACCGACGGAAGGCGAACACGGCCCAGATCCGCCACTACCCAAACCTGTGTATGGCGGCGCTCAGTCAAGCACTGTCACATAACACACCTCTCCGTGGACAACCTCTCTGTAGACACCTCTCATAACACACTTGCGATGAACCATCTCTTTAACTCGCCTTAGCATTACAGACGACACAGAAGAAGATTGAGATTATTTGTACCAGCAAATCAACACAAATTACGCGTCCTCTGTCCAACAAGGTAGTTAGGTGGTACTGAGGATAGATGCTAAACGAAACTAGTGAGCAAGAAACACAACTCCGGAATTGCAGCCTCGCTAGGTACTTAGCGCTTAGTGTGTCAGCATCACTAGGACGAACGATGTTAGTCGTGGCCTGTGCTGGAAGTCATTTCGCAGGAAGTCGGCAGTTCAAGCCTCGGCGTCCCCGGAGGCTCGGCGGTCGCACTGGACGGCGCCCCACCGGAGGGCGCAGCAGCGCTGCCCGACGGTGGCGACCCAGAGGCAGCAGTAGGCAGCAAGACCCCCGCCCCGCCGCCAGGCGACTCGGCGCCCAGGGCTGGACGCCGCTCAGCAGCCGTGGCAGCGCGCGCGCCACCGGCTGCGACACCGGCCGACTCCACACCCGCGGAGACGACGGCAGCACCAGCTCCAGAAGACGTCGCCGGCTCCGGTGCGGCCACGCCCGCCCTGCCGGGGCTCGAGCGCGGTGGCACCGCGGCGCCTTCGCCGTCGCCGCCCAGGGGCGCGGCGCCGGGCCGCGACGAGCTGACAAGCTCAGATCTTCCGGCCGATGAAGAGCTGCCCCGCGCCAGATGTGAGCCTTCGGAGCCAGAGCTGCCGATGATTCGCTGAAGTGTGGCCTCGTCTGCGACTCGGATGTTGGGGCCGTTCTTGATGGTTCTGCAGAAGACAAGCCCCCTCCGGCTGAAGATGGATGCCACTCTGGAGCCTCCGCTTGATCTGCGGGCTTGTAGCAGTTGGTTATACAGCTGCTGATTATAGTTCGTGAGCGACTCGTTGATGTATAGCGGGGACATCTGCCGGCCGCCGTGCGAACTTGCGCCGGCTCGGCCACCGGCTCCCGCACCTCGCGTCATCAGGTCGAACCGAGAGTCGTAGATGTTATCTCTGACGCTTCGCTTCATGAATTTGCAGATGACTTTGTTGTCTTTTTGGAGCCGATGCGCCACCTGGATATCTGCCGTAGTTAGGCTCAGGCCCGCAATCCTCTCCTTCAGGATCTTAACGATTTTTTCTTCCATGTTTTCGTTGACTGACCTGTGCCCGAAGTCATCGCACGTGAGTATTAACGATGAAAGCCGTCTGTTCAGATCGATGCTTTCGACCTGTGCGTGAAGCTCTGTGTTGACTTTGACTTGATATGCAAGGTGCTCACCAAGTCGTTTCAGCTCGATGTCCCTATCCATCGCTTCCGATTCGAGAATAGTAATGCGTCTTTCCATGCGATCGAACTTCGCTTCGAAAGCTTTGATGACAGCTGCGATTCCGTTGTCGAGAAGCTGGCGGATCGCCGCCAGTGCGCCTGTACTCAACCCCATGGCTGGCGGCTCGGTGGCCGGCGTCCCAGCTGTCTCGGTAGGGTCGGCTAGCGGCCGTTTCGCCGCAGGCTGTTCCGGGTCACAGGGAGATTTGGAGCCACGGTCCGGTGCTGAGCGTTTCGGCTTACGGTTTTCAGCACGCCGTTCCATTTCGGGTCCGGACGGTCGTTCTCGTTGACTCGGTGTGGCTGAGTGAGTCGCGAGCGTTACACAGTCCGTAAACGTCGACTCGTCAGCACTAGTGTCGGATTCCATGGATACAGAATCCGAATCGCTTGCTCAGAATCCGAATCGAATTGCTTTTTTAAAGAGAATGCTATTTTGTATCTTTGGTCAATTGTGTTTGCAATTTTCTTTAAAACTCTATTTTCTACGATTTTTTTCAAATATTTCTAATTTTTTACCAACATGACGTCATCAAAACGTCATTATTTCCCAAATTTCTCAACCAATTTCAAATAAATTTTTACAGCCTACGTATAATTGCTGTAAACTCAGCTATCGAAAATTTCAGAAACATGCACCGCATTCGTAAAAAGTTATTCAAGAAAAACATCAGGGGGGGGGGGCTGTCAGCCCCCCGTAGGGCGAGGGTTAAATGGTGTTCAATGGAATTTGTTATAAATTTATTGTTTGCCTGAAATAAGGCTGATATTTTATGCAGCCTTTTGGGCTCTCTGGTATTGCAATATCCTAAATATCCAACATCCATGCTAAAAAATAGTTTGATCCGGAGGAACATCGAGGGGATCGTGCCATCGAAGGGGCAAGGGCATCGGGTATGGAGTCATCGTGGCCAGGGGGGCTAGGGGTCCATGGCTCTTCCAGGAGGTTAACCGAGGTCGGCCTGAGGGGGTCCTTGGTTGACCAAACGAACCCTCGGTCAGCATGAGCGAGCCTCGTTGGGTCTGGAGGGGAGCTCGGTCGATCTGAGGGCGCACTCCGTCGACTTGAGGGAGTCCTTCGTCCACCCGAGGGGGTTCCAGTCGGTCTAAGGAGCCATTGTTTGGCCTGAGGGTTCCCCTGCCGGCCTGATCGGCCTGATGGCCCTCGGTCGGCTTGAGGGAACCTCGGCCGGCTTAACCCGCGAGTTACTGGGGCAATTTCATAACGCGACTTACTGGGGGGGGGGCTATTTTTAGCCCCCCCTCTGATCACCGGAACTACTGGACAGAATGTAAAAATTCAAACGGCATTCGATAGCCCTGTGAAATTTATCGAGGGAAACATAATTGTGTTGACCTCGGGGTCACCGATGACGTCACAGGTCAGGTCAAGTACAAAATGTTTGACCGTGTCAAAAGGTCTCGATGGATGGAATTGTCGCGCAAAATTGCGATATTAAACGCATAAAATGTCGATAAATCGGTATCATTCGTGTGTCTGACACTTCTAAATACCTTTCTAAGCTGTTTATGACCTTGGGTCAGGTCAAGGTCATCCGAGGTCACGAGGTCAAACTGCAGATTACGGTCATTATGCGTTGTAACACATGTTTATGGGTTTGTTTTTCGTCTAGAACGCGAACAATGACCTTAGAACATTGTTTGTTCCATATAAATATAAGTAAAAAGCAAAAATGGAAATGCGTTTTTTATGCATAGTAATGCTGTGAGAAGTGGTCGATTTTTGTCATTTAAAGGTCATAACTCGGTCATTTTTAAAGATATCGACTTTAAATTTGGTACACATATTCACCGAATACGTCTCGATCACATATATTCCGGTTTTTGGATAATTTTGATTTTTTCTTGAAAATTTTGTTAAAAAAAATGTATTTGGATTTCTCAAAATTTTGAATTTCGAAAAAACTCAAAGATCCGAGATAGCAGTTTGATAGCCCGGTCTATTGCTAGTAATTTTATTTATAACAATTTAGTTTATCTCAAATATCGTACCTTTGACAGCGTTTTCCGCAAACCATTATTTTGCAACAAAAACCGAAGAACATGACGTCACTCTGACGTCATTCCTGGTTGACCTGTCATAGCCTCATATTTTTCCGTTTGCCAACATATGTATAATTGATGTGAGAGAAGGTACTGCAAGTTTGGTGACGATACCAGTGTTCGTTTAGGAGTTATTGCAAAATAACGGGAGGGGGGGCAAAAAATAGCCCCCTAGTAACTCGCGGGTTAAGGGAACCTCGGCCGGCTTGAGGGGCCCTAGGTTGGCCTGAGGGGTGTCCAGTCGGACTGACGAGCTCTGCTTCGGCCTACGGAGGGGGGGGGGGGGGGGCTCTGTCGGCCTGGAGGGGTCCTCGGTCGGCCTGGGTGGGAGCTCGGTTGGCCTGAGGGGCCTTCGATCGGCTTGAGGGAACCTCGGCCGGCTTCAGGGGCCCTTGGTCGGTCTGAGGAGCTTTTGTTCGGTCTAAGGGGCTCTTTGTCGGCCTGAGGGACCCTTTGTCGGCTTGAGGGTACCTCAGGCGGCCTGAGTGGCCCTCGGTATACCTAAGGGGACCTCGGTTGGCGTGAGGGGCTCTCGGTTGGCCTGAGTGGCTCTCGCTTAGCCTGAGTGGCCCTCGGTATGCCTGAGTGGGCCCTCGGTATGCCTGAGGGGACCTCGGTCGGCGTAAGGGGCCCTCGGTCAGCTTGAGGGGGCCTTCAGTTGGTCTGAGGAATCCTCGGTCGGCCTGAGTGGCTCTTGTTCGGTCTGAAGGGACCTCAGCCAGCTTGAAGTTTATTTTCGGTCTGAGGGTTCCTTGGTCGGCCTGAGGGGCTTTCAGGCGGCCTGAATTGACCAATTGTCTGCCTGAGGGGGTCCTCTGGCGGCCTCAGGCGGCTCTCGGTCGGCTTGAAGGACCCTCGGTCGTCTTAGTCGACTTGAAAAAAACTTGTTCGGCCTAAGGTGCCTTCGGTCAGTTTCAGGAGGTGCCTTTACGGCCTGAGGGGCCTTCTGTCAGCTTGAGGAGGCCTTCGGTTGGCCTGAGGGTCCCTTAGTCGGCCTGATTGACCCTCGGTCGGCCTAAAGGGGTCCGTAGTGTGTCTGTGGGACTCTTCTGTCGGCCTAAGGGGACTCTCGATCGACTTGAGGGTCCCTTGGTCGGCTTGAGGGGGCCCTTGGTCGTCCTGAATGAGAACTCAGTCGGCCTGAGGGGCCATCGGTCGGCTCGAGTGGCTCTTGCCAGGCCTGAGCGGGCCCCAGACTGGTCTTAGAGGGCCATTGTCTAGGCCGGAAAGAACCCGGCGGTCTGGGAGGGGCCTCAGTTGGTTTGATGCAATATTTTCCAGGCCTTAGAGCCTTAGGCTCCTTGTTCTGAAATGACCTTTGGCATGCCTGAGAGGGCCCTGTTCCAGTCTGAAAGGTCTGTTTACCAGTTTGAAAGGACCCTTAATCGTCCAAGGGGGGTCGCTTTCCCGGCCTAAGAGAGTCCTAAGTCCCTAAGAGAAAACCCTCCGCTTCTTTGAGAGGATCATCGGTCTACCAGAGATGACCACCGTCTGTTCTGAGAAGGCCTTACGCTTGTCTAAGAGGGCCATTGTCAGACCTAAGAGGGCCCTGTGCAAGTCTGAGAAAGCTCTCGGCCATTCTGGAGAGCCCTTAAACGAGCTGAGAGAGCCATTGGTCGGTCGGAAGCAGTCTTGCAGACTCGGAGTCGTAATCTGAGTCTATTGAAGTCGATATTTTTTGCCGGAGTCGGAGTAAATTAAATTTTGCCGACTCCGTCTGGCATGTGACAATTATGTATGAGGAACGTGTTTTTCAGATGCATTCTTAAAGGGATATTGCCACCTCCGGAGGATTTATAAAAAGCAACTTAAATGAATGGAGGGGATCATCAATCATGTATGCTCAAGCTCAAACTTGCTCCTGCAGCACCTAAAGCAGTGTATCGGCAAAGCATTTTGTATGTATTTCTGACTCCAAAACGTTGGTCCCAGCTGTGCTCAGTACTAGATTCATGATGGCCGCTCTCATCCAGTTTGGCTGTGGTATTGGCGCCCGCCCCAAGCCCGTACGAATTCGCCGAGACTTGACCTTGAAAAGTATATGTGTGTTATAAGGTATAGGTCACATAACTCCTACGGTCCCAAAGTCGAGCCATAGCAATTCTTGCTGTTTTATTATGAAAGAGGCTAAGGTTGTTGAAAATGTAATTAACCGCATAAACTTTTTAATTTTAAAGTGCACTGACGGAATGGTGATGTTGTGTTTGCAACATTCAAAAGAAAATAACAGTCTGCAAAGAAGTGATTCTAAATAGTGATGTGGCGACTCCAACTTTACGAATGCTTGGCAAGCATAACTGGTGCATTTTTTTAAATCTAATGAGGGGAGTTTCGGGGGAGCCAAACTTTCCAGGTGAAATCGGACACGCTTAATCGACCGATACACACCAAATACTCCATATTGGCCTGCGAGGTGGCAATGTCCCTTTAATTGGCCACCGATGGCGATAATTTAACATTTAACGGCTTCAAAATTGCGTTGCTGTCCTTAAAATAAATGCTATGACCAGTCAGTGTTTACCTATCAACTTCAGTTAAGAAATTTTTCAATTTTATGGTCTGAAACAAGGAAATTAGAGAATATTTTTTTTTCTCCCCTGTATGAAACGGCCGAAATAGTTCCACAATTGTAATAATTGTAATAGTTGTATAATAAGTATATTATATAATAATTATACACTACATATGCATATATATATATATATAGTATTGGACGTTTAGTTTCAACTTGAGCATTCGGCCGTTGGGCCCCCCCCCCCCAACCGATTTCATAAAGTTCCACCACTGACAGCGACAGTGAGCGTTGAGCCACATTCTAAATTTGTGCTCAATTATGTTAACTCTGTCAGTGTGCATTGCAGCAGCTCCATTCCATATCACACTGCAGTACTCCAGGTTGGAGCGTACATAAGCGTAGTATGATTTCGTTATGATTCCGTTTCTTCACACTTCCTCACATGTAAGTTGTTTCCGTTGATCGGAGTATCAGAACACCGTGAAAATAGCCAAAGATCCAGCGGATCCTAGAATCCGCTGGATCCGCTGGATATTTGGCTATTTTCACGGTGTTCTAATACTCTGATCAACGGAAAAAACTTACATGTGAAGAAGTAGGTAAGGAGCAATACGTTGCAATGCTCCTAAGTGCTATAGCGCGTTGTCCGTTGCCACGATCCGCATTCAATGGTAGAAACGCCTGGGGGCATGGCCATGTCTGAGTGCGATATTGATCAGAAACCTTCATTTTGCAACACTAAAGCGATTAAATAATAGTATATGTGACGAATGAATTACGATGCAAAGATGCAATTCATTAGAGACAGACCCGGAAGTGGCGTCTACAAAGTATCAAAGCAAAGCTACTTTTTAGTTTTGACATGCATTGTAATTTTATTTACGTTGAACTAAATGTCACATTTATGTGATAAAATATGCCCAAGTACCCATTTATGAAATAAAACTAAGTGAATCGTAGCAAGAGTGAAGTAGATTTCCTTCGTACGAATTCATGAGAGCGGCCTGGCAAAATATATACCGTGCCGCTATACTGAGCAACGTGGCAGCAGAGTGAAGTAGATTTTCTCCGTACAAATTTCATGAGAGTGGCCCGACAGTACACAGTGCGCCGCTACACTCAGCAGCGTGGCGCCTGCCGTGCCCTCCGGCGCGACCCGAACCTCCGCCGTCAGCCAATAGCCGGGTCGGACGGATGTCCGTGTCTGGGGGCACACGAGGTCACGCCGGGCCCGGCCAAAACCGGCCAGGCACAGTCGCCAGTCGGAGATCGTGGTGGTGCAGTGGGTCGGTGGCAAGAAAGGTGAGTGACGCAGTGACTCTCTGGCAGTGTTCGCGTGATGTGAATAAAATAGTTTCAGGCTGAAATATCCATACAGTATAATCACAGCCTAAAATAATTTAATAATAATTAACCCGCGAGTTACTGGGGTATATTTCATAACGCGACTTACTGGGAGGGGGGCTGTTTTTTGCCCCCCCCCCCTCCTCGGATCTCTGGAACTACTGGACGGAATGTACAAATTCAAACGGCATTCGGTAGCCCTGGGAAATTTATCGAGGGAAACATAATATTGTTGACTTCGGGTCACATGACGTCACAGGTCGGGTCAAGTACAAAGTGTTTGACCGTGTACAAAGGTCTATTGATGGGATTGTCGCGCAAAATTGCTATATTAAACGCGTAAGCTGTCGATAAATCTGTATTTGTGTGTCGACACTTATTAAGTACCTTTTTAATCTGTATGACCTTGCGTCAGGTCAAGGTCATCCGAGGTCACGAGGTCAAACTGCAGATTATGGTCATTAGGTGTTGTAACACATGTTTATGGGTTTTTTTCGTCTAGAACGCGTAAAATGACCTTAGAACATTGTTCGTTCCATATAAATAGAAGTAAAAAGCAAAAATGGAAATGAGTTTTTATGCAGAGTTATGCTGTGAGGTGGTCGATTTGTCATTTAAAGGTCATAACTAGTCATTTTTGAACACATCGACTTCAAATTTGGTACACATATTCACCGCACACGTCCCGATCACATATTCCGGTTGTGGGATAATTCTGATTTTTCTTAAATTTTGTTAAAACAAAATGTATTTGGATTTCTCTCCCCAAATAGCCTCCCCCCAGTAAGTCGCGGGTTAAGAGGTTATTGGTGACTTTTATTTATAGTTAATGATATAACTCTACTTTGATATCTTTAGTGTTTGATGTTAACATATTCCTTCCAGCCAAATGGTAATGGTAGTGTTATATCGTATTTGCTGAAATGGAATGCTAGTTATGGGTCCTACAGCTGGCCTGGTTTGGACTGGTCTGATCGGAGCTCAGTTGCGCAATACCGGTCTGCTGGCCCTGTCTTGTGTCTGGGAGCAAACGTGACTGGTCTGGTCCGTGGTGTTCCAGTGTTCGCTGAGCGGCTGAGCCTAGTCTATTCCAGTCTGTGATTGGACTCACGCAGGCAAATAACCTGGCACCATGGACAGGGGATGTATATGAATAGTCTAAGCAAACTATTACCGTTCGTGAAATCCCTTGTTTTTTGCCATTTAGCTGCGAGCTTCCGTCTCTAGGTGGCGCTAGTTCGTATGGCTAACCTGTCCTCCTTTCCAGAGTAACCAGTGTTCACGTGCCCCGAGTCTGCAGCGATGCGCATCTACGCGGTCATTCTGCTGGTGGTGCTGGCTCTCCTTGGCGCCATCCACGGCGAGCCCGGCTTCCGACACCAGAACCCCGACCATCACGATCGCGACCATCACGATCGCGACCAGCACAACCGCGACCAGCACGACCACTACCATCGTCACGGCGACATCCACCACGGTCATGAGCACGGCCACGGGCGCTAGTGCTCCGCCCCTGGTGTGCCCCGTTCATGCAGTATGTATGTGCCACTCGGCTCTCGGTGAGGCCGGTCAGTCCTGCAGTGTTGGCCCAGGAAGCCGAACTCGGGACGGGGGCTGGAAGCCTGGAGCAGTGAGTTCGTCGTGCAGATGCCTGCTACGGAAGGATTTAACATCGCTAGTACACCCGGGTGATGCTGAAATGTATGTGACTCGTGTTGAAACTGGATGTCCTGAAGCAATAGTCGGGTCTGAACCAATGCACCTTTAACTTATCCTCTAGCTCTATTTTACTGCCCGCCTAAGATGCGAGTTTTGTGTAGTACCTCTACTTGTGTGGCTGCATGTTGTGTAATGCAATTTTGGCGAGCTGCTACAGTTTTAATGTCAGTCATGAAACCGTATCGCCATTGAATTTGGATGGTTACTCTATGCAGACGTCCTGTAAAAATGTAATGTTAATTTGGAATGGGGACAAATAAACTCTGTACCGATATCGGAATTTTTTATCGATAACATGAGGTTATAATCTCGCTTATGGCACAACGCTGACTGGCATATCTTTTTTACCAGAACGTCTATGTACGGCAAGAAATGAGTTATTGTAGTCCTCGGCTTAAACAGAACTTAATCTATCATACTAATTATAACATGTCCGTCCGTGCGTGTGAATCGAGTAACGTAACTGTCGTGCACACATTGGCTAATAACTAGACAACCGTTGCAGCTAGGTGCGTGAAAGTTGACGCGGACCTGCGCGTCGAGGCGCACCGTCGTATTAAAATTAACGAGATCTAACATACGTGTCGGCCGCTGTGTCGCCAAATGAGTCATTGTTTTGACATGGGAAACTAGCAAATTCAGAAATCTACTAAAACTGAGTAACGAGCGTCCATCCCGGGCCGATAACTCTCAAACCGACTGTCGCAGCGACATGCAATAAACACGATACGATAGAGTACATTGGCCTGGCGTGTCGCATGTCGTTCAGAGCAAAGCTTTGTTCAAGTAGAAAGTTATGACTACTTACATAAAAACATTTTCAGTAATAAAAGCGGTACTCTGAAACTGGAGATAGAACGCTGAGACTTCACCACTTTGCAGGCGAAGGTACCTTCTTTAAATTATTTCTAACACAAAGCTGTTTGAGTTGGAAGAATAGCATGGTAAACAAATATTGCAAAAATATTGCATCTCCTGGCAACCTGCCTAAATAATATAATTATATATATATATAATATATATATATATATTATATATATATATTATATATATATATATATATATATATATATATATATATATATATATATATATATATATATATATATATATATATATATATATATATATACATCCAGCTAATTTATATAGCCAACCAATTTGTTAAATGCTCATTAACCGGTCCGATTTAGGTATTTATTGTAATAATACACATTTATGTATATAGCCAGCTAATATATATTTAAATATTTGATATCCCGTTTTAGAGAAAACCCTGGCGCCTGCCGGAATCGAACCCGATTCACTTCACTCCGTAATCAGAAACACTACCCACATCACCAAGCGTACTGCTGACCGGTCATTGTGAAAGTGTTAATGAATATTTTGCGTTTGTATTCCTCATAACTCAACAATTAGCGGTGGCGGAATATTTTGGGTGCATAGCATAGGACATTTATTTGTATAGCCAGCTAATTATATAGCCAGCCAATTCATTCGCTGCCCATTTCCCGGTCCGAGTTATGTTATGAAAGGCGCCCGCTGTCGGCCGTGGGAAACTATCACACTAACCGGTCAAGGTCACCAGCCGCGTGCGTGTCCCAAGTCTCAGCCAGCGCCTCTGCCGGCAGCCGGCAAACTAACCCGGGCCACCGCCGCCCGGCGATGCCGCGTCTTAGCGTCAGGAAGTATCCACGTTTGTCTTAATCATAAGTTATCTATTAGCTAGAAGAGAAATATTTTGGGTGGTTTTGGGTCGTCTTGGGTCAGTAAAGACGGCGCTCCGTGTATATTTTGTTGTTGCAAAAACTAGTCTTAGTGTTATCCTTTACGGTGTAACAGCTTTGAGTTAGAAATAATTTAAAGAAGGTACCTTCGCCTGCAAAGTGGTGAAGTCTCAGTGTTCTATCTCCAGTTTCAGAGTACCGCTTTTATTACTGAAAATGTTTTTATGTGAGTTAGAAATAATTTAAAGAAGGTACCTTCGCCTGCAAAGTGGTGAAGTCTCAGCGTTCTATCTCCAGTTTCAGAGTACCGCTTTTATTACTGAAAATGTTTTTATGTAAGTAGTCATAACTTTCTACTTGAACTAAGCTTTGCTCTGAACGACATGCGACACGCCAGGCCAATGTACTCTATCGTATCGTGTTTATCGCATGTCTCTGCGACAGTCGGTTTGAGAGTTATCGGCCCGGGATGGACGCTCGTTAGTCAGTTTTAGTAGATTTCTGAATTTGCTAGTTTCCCATGTCAAACCAATGACACATTTGGCGACACAGCGGCCGACACGTATGTTGGATCTCGTTAATTTTAATACGACGGTGCGCCTTGACGCGCAGGTCCGCGTCAACTTTCACGCACCTAGCTGCAACGGTTGTCTAGTTATTAGCCAATGTGTGCACGACAGTTACGTTACTCGATTCACACGCACGGACGGACATGTATAATTAGTATGATAGATTAAGTTTGTGGCAGATAGATTAGTTTGTGGCCGATTGCGCAGAACAATCTAATGATTTAAGAAATTTTAGTTTACATTCTTTTCTTTTTTTAACATTTTATCTACACACATTTCGCCCTGTTCAATTTAGACTCGGTTGGTAAACATTCTTGTTTAAGCCGAGGACTACAATAACTCCCATTTCTTGCCGTACATAGACGTTCTGGTAAAAAAGATATGCCCGTCAGCGTTGTGCCATAAGCGAGATTATAACTTCATGTTATCGAGAAAAAATGCCGATATCGGTACGGAGTTTATTTGTCCCCATTCCAAATTAACATTACATTTTTACAGGACGTCTGCATAGAGTAACCATCCAAATTCAATGGCGATACGGTTTCATGACGGACATTAAAACTGTAGCAGCTCGCCAAAATTGCATTACAAAACATGCAGCCACACAAGTAGAGGTACTACACAAAACTCGCATCTTAGGCAGGCAGTAATAGAGCTAGAGGATAAGTTAAAGGTGCATTGGTTCAGACCCGACTATTGCTTCAGGACATCCAGTTTCAACACGAGTCACATACATTTCAGCATCACCCGGGTGTACTAGCGGATGTTAAATCCTTCCGTAGCAGGTATCTGCACGACGAACTCACTGCTCCAGGCTTCCAGCCCCCGTCTCGAGTTCGGCTTCCTGGGTCAACACTGCAGGACTGACCGGCCTCACCGAGAGCCGAGTGGCACATACATACTGCATGAACGGGGCACACCAGGGGCGGAGCACTAGCGCCCGTGGCCGTGCTCATGACCGTGGTAGATGTCACCGTGACGATGGTAGTGGTCGTGCTGGTCGCGGTCGTGCTGGTCGCGATCGTGATGGTCGGGGTTCTGGTGTCGGAAGCCGGGCTCGCCGTGGATGGCGCCGAGGAGAGCCAGCACCACCAGCAGAATGACCGCGTAGATGCGCATCGCTGCAGACTCGGGGCACGTGAAGACTGGTTACTCTGAAAAGGAGGACAGGTTAGCCATACGAACTAGCGCCACCTAGAGACGGAAGCTCGCAGCTAAATGGCAAAAAACAAGGGATTTCACAAACGGTAATAGTTTGCTTAGACTATTCATATACATCCCCTGTCCATGGTGCCAGGTTATTTGCCTGCGTGAGTCCAATCACAGACTGGAATAGACTAGGCTCAGCCGCTCAGCGAACACTGGAGCACCACTGACCAGACCATTCACGTTTGCTCCCAGACACTAAGACAGGGCCAGCAGACCGGTATTGCGCAACTGAGCTCCGATCAGACCAGTCCAAACCAGGCCAGCTGTAGGACCCATAACTAGCATTCTATTTCAGCAAATACGATATAACGCTACCATTACTATTTGGCTGGAAGGAATGTTAATATCAAACACTAAAGATATCAAAGTAGAGGTATACTATAAATAAAAGTCACCAATAACCTCTTAACCCGCGACTTACTGGGGGGGGGGGGGGGGGGGGCTATTTGGGGGAGAGAAATCCAAATAAATTTTGTTTTTACAAAATTTAAGAAAAATCAGAATTATCCCACAACCGGAATGTGATCGGGACGTGTGCGGTGAATGTGTACCAAATTTGAAGTCGATGTGTTCAAAAATGACTTCCCGAGTTATGACCTTTAAATGACAAATAGAGCACCTCTCACAGCATAACTAAGCATAAAAACTAATTTCCATTTTTGCTTTTTACTTCCATTTATATGGAACGAACAATGTTCTAAGGTCATTTTACGCGTTCTAGACGAAAAACAAACCCATAAACATGTGTTACAACACCTAATGACCATAATCTGCAGTTTGACCTAGTGACCTCGGATGACCTTGACCTGACGCAAGGTCATACAGATTAGAAAGGTACTTAAGTGTCGACACAAATCATACAGATTTATCGACAGCTTACGCGTTTAATATAGCAATTTTGCGCGACAATTCCATCAATAGACCTTTGTACACGGTCAAACACTTTGTACTTGACCCGACCTGTGACGTCATGTGTCCCGAGGTCAACAATATTATGTTTCCCTCGATAAATTTCCCAGGGCTACCGAATGCCGTTTGAATTTGTACATTCCGTCCAGTAGTTCCAAAGATCCGAGGGGGGGGCCAAAAAATAGCCCCCCTCCCAGTAAGTCGCGTTATGAAATATACCACAGTAACTCGCGGGTTAATTATTATTAAATTATTTTAGGCTGTGATTATATTGTATGCATATTTCAGCCTGAAACTATTTTATTCACATCACGCGAACACTGCCAAAGAGTCACTGCGTCACTCACCTTTCTCGCCGCCGACCCACTGCACCACCACGATCTCCGACTGGCGACTGTGCCTGGCCGGTTTTGGCCGGGCCCGGCGTGACCTCGTGTGCCCTCAGACACGGGCATCCGTCCGGCCCGGCTATTGGCTGACGGCGGAGGTTCGGGTCGCGCCGGAGGGCACGGCAGGCGCCACGCTGCTGAGTGTAGCGGCACACTGTGTACTGTCGGGCCACTCATGAAATTTGTACGGAGAAAATCTACTTCACTCTGCTGCCACGTTGCTCAGTATAGCGGCACGGTATATATTTTGCCAGGCCGCTCTCATGAATTCGTACGAAGGAAATCTACTTCACTCTTGCTACGATTCACTTAGTTTTATTTCATAAATGGGTACTTGGGCATATTTTATCACATAAATGTGACATTTAGTTCAACGTAAATAAAATTACAATGCATGTCAAAACTAATAAGTACCTTTGCTTTGATACTTTGTAGACGCCACTTCCGGGTCTGTCTCTAATGAATTGCAGCTTTGCATCGTAATTCATTCGTCACATATACTATTATTTAATCGCTTTAGTGTTGCAAAATGAAGGTTTCTGATCAATATCGCACTCAGACATGGCCATGCCCCCAGGCGTTTCTACCATTGAATGCGGATCGTGGCAACGGACAATGCGCTATAGCACTTAGGAGCATTGCAACGTATTGCTCCTTACCTACTTCTTCACATGTAAGTTTTTTCCGTTGATCAGAGTATTAGAACACCGTGAAAATAGCCAAATATCCAGCGGATCCAGCGGATTCTAGGATCCGCTGGATCTTTGGCTATTTTCACGGTGTTCTGATACTCCGATCAACGGAAACAACTTACATGTGAGGAAGTGTGAAGAAACGGAATCATAACGGAATCATACTACGCTTATGTACGCTCCAACCTGGAGTACTGCAGTGTGATACGGAATGGAGCTGCTGCAATGCACACTGACAGAGTTAACATAATTGAGCACAAATTTAGAATGTGGCTCAACGCTCACTGTCGCTGTCATTCATCATCAATGTCATATGCTGATCTGCTTCTCGTCAGCGTTTTTATTGCAGTCATTCTCATTGGGCGTACCTTGTCGTACATCCAGGCAGCAAAGTAGAACATTGTTGAATGTGCCATTCGCGAGGGTGAACACTGTAAGGAATGGATTTTTCGTGAGGCTGCCTAGGCAAATGAATCGATTCTTAGAGAGCTTCCTTACAGCGGACATGTTCAGCGAGAGTTTTTACTCGCGGGGTTCTTCCTTCATCAGCCGATTTATTTTCTTCATTATCCCACCTCAGACCGCAACACAAGTATGTGTATCCACATTTCACACGTACACAATCGTGCAATCTGTACATGATACCACCTAAACATCATGTAACTAGGCAGTCTTACTCCATCCCCTATTCTATCCCTCCCGACGGGCCGACAACGGTCATTGTGGAACGGCTCATCCGCATAGCTTTGTATGCGCTTCATAATATAGCTTCCCTACTGCAGTCTGTGTAACGTTACAACTATTAAATTCTGCATTTGTGTGGAACTTAATGAAGTCCTGCATTGCCACTGAGTTCAATATACTATTCGCTGCTTTAGTCCTATATATGCAATATTTTGCTAATAGAACCAACCTTTGTATACAAATTATTTGTTCTGCTGGTATTGGATAATCATTTGCAAAGCACATAATAGTTTTTAATTTGTCTAACGTTATATTGCTTCCTAACCAATTTCTTATCAGAGATTCTATATTGGTCCAGATACACCTTACTTTGGGACATGAGACAAACCAATGCATTAAGGTCTCTCTGTCGTTATTACAAAACGTACACAATGGACTGCTCGCCGTGAATTTGGCAACAAAAGTGTTTGTGGTCAGTATTCGATGCATGAGCCTATCCTGAAACCATAGCAACGTCGTGTTCTTTGTGCATGTGCCAAACCTTAGATAAAGTTCGTTACGTCCAGTGGCGGATCCAGGGGGGGGGGGGGGTCACGGGGGTCATGCCACCCCCCCCCCCCCCTCCCTGGGGCATGGGGGCACCACCACGCTGTGGGGGCACCACCGCGCCGTGGGGGCACCACCGGGCCGTGGGGCACCACCGGGCCATGGGCGCACCACAGCGCCGGGGCACCACTTAAATAAAGAGAAAAAATCCGCGCCGCTACGCGGCGCAAATAATTCAGTGTTCTTTGAACCTAGGGCACCACCGCGCCAGTGTACCAGGGAGGGACACCACCGCGCCGGTGAACCAAGGGCATCACCGCGCCGGTGTGCCAGGGACACCATCGTGACGGTAGGCGGCACTGTGGGGCGAGAGGAAACACCGGGGCACTGTGCCTCCTTGAATCCAGGAGGGAAAACAATGGTCTGGTGCCGCAATGAAATCACAAGCATTGGTCGCTGAAGAAAAAAATCGCGAAATGATGCTAAATTAAAATTGCTAAATTATGCCAAAAAAAATGTTCCTTCATGCCTCCCATCCCTTAGGCTATGAAGGGGCACCAACGTGCCTTATACCAGAAGCAACAACGTATCGAACTCGAGGGGCCCCTTGTGCTGATGCATATAGATTATAGAACCTTTCGAATTTTTTTAGGGCCTGGTTATCCAGGCAAAAATAAAATAAATCAAAAAATTCCGCGCCGCTACGCGGCACAAATCAATCAGTGATATTTTCCAGTACACAAGGATCTGATATAGACTTTACACACTGGCGGCCGCAGGGGGGGGGGGGGGGCATATGGAGGGCCATGGTCCCACTTTTGGCCTTAAATGGGAGGGGGCAACATGTCTTTTGACACCACCTTTTGCTCCAGACATATTTCCTTGTTTTTACCCTGCATCCTGGTTCAAATAGCAAAAATTGGTTCTCCAACCCGCTCAAAACCTCAAATTTTGGCGCTGCTTCGTGGCGCAATAACAGTTTATCGCATGCATAAGACTTACTGCTCGTAAAAAACGGGTTTCAACCCCCCCCCCCCTGGGCACTAACCTCGACTTCCCTCTTGGTCAATTCTTCATCAGCCGTCTGCAGGGTCGCCCTTGACTGTACAAATAATATATTTTAACACCATCCGCGGCACTTTAAATGATAGAAAGGGTACGACTGATATTGCAAATACCTATAGCCAACGTTGTCAATTAACAAAACAAAAAAGCTGAAATGGGGGCACCCTCAAAATATAGTGGACCAAATCCGTTGAGTTTTCAAATTTGGGTATAGGTAGGGGCACCACTACAATTGATGACCCCCCCCCCCCTTGAAGATTTTCTGGATCCGTCCCTGGTTACGTCCTAATTCTCGATTCCATTTATCCTCCGCTTTCAATCGATATCTTTGCAATTTTGTGAATAAGTAACCTTCTGCCCATGTTATATCTTAATTAAACTTGAAATCGGTATACAAAATTACATTAATATATTTCAGCTTGCCACTTCTTCCTCAGAATGTTCATCTCAACACAAAACAAAACAAAAACAATTCCCTGTCATCCCTGGTGCAAATGCGTGCGTCAATGCGCGAAGATCCTCGCCATACAGTTATGTACACGACATCCAATAAACAATCCATACAACACGACACAGTTATACGGTGCCTACAGTGTAACAGTGTATAACTGTGACGTGTTGTATGGATTGTTTATTGAATGTCGTGTACATAACTGTATTGACGCAGCTTCTTGACAGTTGTTTGCGACGCAAATGTGCTACACCAATGTATGACGAAGGTATTCAAATAGCCCTATTGTGTGGAAATACCTGATGACGTGAAATAAATAAATAAATAAATAAGTATGGTGAGGATCTTCGCGCATTGGCGCACGCATTTGCACCAGGGAATCGTTTTTTTGTTTGTTTCGTGTTGAGATGAACATTCTGAGGATGACGCAAGTCGAAATATATTAATGTAATTTTGTATACCGATTTCAAGTTTAATTAAGATATAACATGAACAGAAGGTTACTTATTCACATACTTATATTCATCATGCTCAAATATGTCATAGCTCGCCTACGATATCTATTCACCCCATGTTTACAGTCGAGCAAAACCCTATAATACATCGAACACACTGTTTCTGGATTCAAAACAGCCTCCAATGCTGGCTGCGTATTTGGACCTATCTCAAGAGGGGGCATCTGGCCATTATACGTTGCTCTTATTGCTCTTTTAATCCCCATATATTCAATCATTGGAATACGTGTCCGATAATTTTTTATAAATCGTCGTACGACATTTTCTGTCTCGCATTGGTCACCCACATATCTACAGCCCGACTCTAACAACCTCTTATTCCAAACTGGTTCGTGTCCTCTTTTTATGAGACGAGAGAAATAGAGGCTGCGTGTGAACATTTTGAGGCGAAATTACACAAATCTCTTGAAAACATCCCAGATCTGAACAACTTCTCTCCAAAAAGGATTAATTTTATTGAAAATTAATTTTGCAGAACTTTTATCACCGCATGTGAACACAGTTTGGCAGCGTATTCAAAGTAATATATTTCCAGTCACGTTCAGAACAGATAAACCTTTGTATCCAAGAGACCTTCAAAGCATCATTGTACACATGGAATTCCAAAATTGTGCAGCATATGGTTTCGTTTAATCTTATCTTGCCCATTGTTCCACAGAAAACTAAAGAGTTGTTTTTGCAACTTTGAGATAGACTCAACCGGGAGGCAAGGCAACATGGTAAAAAATATTTGTTAGTTTAGACAGTACTATGTTTTTAGCACCGTACGCTTGCCATAAACTGTTAATTTACGTTTCATCCAGCCCTTTAGCAAGTTTCTGATATCAATTGTTTTCGCCTCAAAATTGATAACACTCATGTCTCTTGTAAACACAATACCCAAATATTTAAACCTTTCATTGATGACTCCAAAAATAGATTCAGCAATAAAATCTGGAATTCGATACGAGCTCAGACAGAGAAGCTGCGTTTTTTTTGTACATTAAGTGATAAACCCGAGACTAAACTAAATTCCGATGCAGTGCCCATACAACTAACATAACTGCGATGTGAGCCGTCCAAAATAGAGGTACAATCATCTGCATATTGTTCAATATTCACATCTACACTACTCACTCTGTAACCTGCGATAGCGGTATTTTGCCGTACCATAATACCTAGATCCTCGACACAGATAATGAAACGCAAGGGTGAACAGCAATCTCCCTGTCTACATCCCTGATTGATCGGAAAGAAGTCTGTGTGTATGTTTTATTTTGCGTTATACATGAGTTTGCTCCACGCAATTTTGCGTTAAACATTATTATACAACCTTTACCCAGCGTTATATTTTTTATAACCATTATTATACAACCTTATTTTGCGTTATACAACCTTTACCCAGCGAATGATGTCCGGACCGAAGCTAAACAAATCTAACACCCAAAATATAAAATCATGACTGGGAGAATCAAACGCCCTTTTATAATCTACAAAAACTATTCGTCCTTTTTTCCTTCACCGGAATGCCTTGCATCCCACATGATATCATAAACCGTTCGTATGCATTCCCCAATGTACCTATTCTTCATAAAACCCTTTTGATTCCCAGCAATCAATTTGTCCATAACACTACGCAGACGATTTTCAAAGCCGCTGATAGTATTTTTGTGTGTGTTGTATTCAACAATGAAATGGGTCTCCAGTTATCGATTTTATTCTTTGGTTTTCCAGATTTTGGCACTAACGTAATTATTCCCTGTTTTTGCGTTATTGATAACTGGCCATTCACAAAACTCCAATTCAATGATCGCACAAGAAATACTCCTAACTTATTCCAAAACACTTTAAAGAATTCCGGCGTAAACCCGCGGGTATTCAGCCGAACACTGGGGGGGGGGGGGGGAGGGGGGGGGGGGGGCAGATTCTGACCCCCGTAATCTTCTGTACCAATAACCACAGCGAGACGCGCAAGGCGGCAATCGAAATCTCTCGATCAGACGCATCTAAAGCGTACACGACATTATCAAAATAAGGTCACATGTCAGGTCACGGTCAGGTCAAAGGTCAAAATTGATGTATTTGAGTTTATGGGCCATACTTTCCATCCAAAGCCTTAGATTGCGACTAATATCGCACAAAGTGCTTTCAAATATATAATGCATCTCTTGCATAAGCTAAAATGAAATTGTAAGCAAAGGTCAAGGTCAAGGTCAGGTCACAAAAGGTCACTATTGGCAAGAGGTTTACGAACGTCATGCGACACATGTTCTATGGGTTATTTTACACGTACAATTCGATAGTAGCAGCTATTTTCATAACAGACCCATATAATGTCAAGGTCAGTTCACATAAGGTCAAAATTTGAAATGGATTAATATAAATAAAAAGGCATGTTTCTAGACCAGTTTTGTCTCAGAAATACAGTAGCGACATTTTTGTGTCAGTATTTTGTCACTAAAAACAAAACAGAAAACGCAACTTAAAAAAATGACGTCATGAGTTACTAATACTTAGGGAGTCATAAGTCAGTCGAAATAAAGATATTGCTTTGAAATTTGGTTTGAGTATCATCCATACTTGGTTCTCCAATATGTGTTCCATTGTTCTTTTTAAATATCTCTCACAAATTTGATTTTGTATAAATGTTCCCGAATATTTTGTTTTTGTTTGGGGGCGGGGGTCCAAAAACCAAAAATGTCGACAATCCGACAGAGAGATTTTGAATAGAATGTAATTTCCTTTCTTTTGACGTCTTGTATTTGCAATTTGCATCAAAACTCGAATTTCTACGATTTTTCAAATATGTGTCGTTTTTCCACCAAAAAATGGCATGACATGACTTCATTAAAACGTCACTATCTCCCAAAGGACTCCATTGATTTCATTGAAATTTGGTGAAAAGACGTATAATGGATGCACCATACGGTACTTAAAGATTGATGCCGATATATCTCATGGTTTTCAAGGTATTGAGAAAATCCTGGATGGGTACAGATTTTGCCCCCCCCCCCCCCCAGCGGGGCGCGGGTTAAAGCCGGAACCAATACGTGTGATTGAGAAGGGATAATTCGCTCAAAAGTGTGTGTGTTTGTGGAGGGGTGCAGTTAATATCGTTGGCTCTAGTCTAAAAAGTAGGGCCTTGGCCCCCCGAACCCCTCCCCCCCCCGGTTTCTACGTTTATGAGCTACTATTGCAAGGATGGAAATTCCGTGTTATCCTTGCAACGTTAAATCATCCATATCGAATCAATATCAGTGATCCAAGAAGGAGAAATCACTCAAAAGTGAGGAGGCCAGTCATCATTGTTGCCTCCCAGCCCAAACACCCATGCCCCCCCCCCCCCCGGTTCCACTTCGCTGGTGGGTTATATGCTATTGCGTGGTTATGAAGTCATCGTTACTTTCCCAACTTTAAGACATTCATCTCGAACCAATATCAGTGATCGAAGAGAGAGAACTTGCTCAAAAGCAAGGGCGTCCCCGTAGGGGGGGGGGGGGGCACCGTCCCCCCCCAGTCGTCAGTCTGGGGTGATTGTCCCCCTCCCCAGTTTTGGAGACATAAATCCATACCTTGTTCGGAAATATTGCAGGTTTCAATATTATAAAAGCATTTGGAAAAAGTATCAGTGCAATGGAAGAATGGGAAGGATCAGGACGATATTTGTACTTTTCTTGATAGAGGTTGGCAGGAATTAAAATGCAATTTTGGTAGCAGAAAAGCGGGCATATTATGGCGTTAATATGCCCTTTGTTTAGGCACAATTTGTGCTTGCTGAAATGAAACACCAGCAGATAGTTTTACGACATGAACGTTTTTGTGTGCAAGTTTGCAGTCACTTCGACCGAATAGCTGCAAAGAAATAAGCTTCTGAAAACCATGGGTATGGTCGGGCCGCTCATACGTATATTTCCCCCCTATAGTTAACGGAAGAGCTCGCTCCGCTCGGTATTCAAACTGTTTATGCCGGGTCCTGACCTAGGAAATATATCCATTCAAAAGCTTCGGACTTAATTTATAAAATAAAATATGCGAGCCATTTCGTTCAAGTTCTGCCCAAATGCGTTCAAAGTTTGCAAACCGAGGTAGTTTTCGGATAACTAATTCATCCATCACTCCAAGCACATGAGCTATTTCATCCGCATCCGTTTCGGCCAGCCGTCCACAAACGATTACCCCGCACAACGAGCCAGCGGCAGTCACCGGTTACGGGGAACAGTCCTTCTGGTACAGTTACGGGCAGTCCGGGTCGGCCAGCATGCAGAACAGTGAGATGCGCTGAGCTTATGAAGAAGATAAAACAAACACGCCAGTGACGTTGCCTTGTATCGCACCACCGACCTCCTAAATATCTATGAAACCCCTGACCCTGACCCCCATGACCACCGAGCCAGTGTCTACCGAAAAAGCAAAACGCCAGTCCCGTGACAGCCGGGTGTCGCATATAAGTTCTGATATTCATGACATATTAAAGGGATATTGCCACCTCCGGAGGATTACTAAACAGCAACTTAAATGAATGGTGGGGATCAACAATCGTGTATGCTCAAGCTTAAACTTGTTCATGCAGCACCTAAAGCAGGGTATTGACAATTTGTATTTAGTTCTGACTCCAAAGCGTTGGTCCCAGCTGTGCACAGTACTAGATTCATGATGGCCGCTCTCGTCCAGTTTGGCTGTGGTATTGGCCCCCGCCCAAAGCCGAAGCGTCCGAATTTGCCGAGACTTGACTTTGAAAAGTCTATCTGTGTTATAAGGTATTGGTCACACATCTTCTACGGCCCCAAAGTCGAGCCATAGCAATTCTTGCTGTTTTATTCATGTTTAATTATGAAAGAGGCTATGGTTGTTGAAAATGTTATTAACTGTATTCGCATTTTAATTTTAAGGTGCACTGACGGAATGGTGATGTTGAGTTTGCAATATTCAAAAGCAAATCATAGTCCGCAAAGAAGTGATTCTAAATAGTGATGAGGCGACTCCGATTTTACGAATGTATGCCAATCATGAGTGGTGCAATTTTTTTAAAATCTAATGGGGGAGTTTCGGGAACCAAATTTTGCAGGTGAAATCGGACACGCTTAATCCACCGATACACACCAAAACTTCATATTGGCCTGCGAGGTGGCAATATCCCTTTAGTAATAATTATAATTGCAGTCTATTGTGATCCTGGATCAACGCAAAACTATCCTCCGATAGTGCAACCCTACATTCCCACTAACATGCCAAGTTTTGCGGTTTTGACTGCAAGGTGCGCGGAGTTATTGACCCGCGCACTGCAGGGGGGTTGATTTCCGTCCCCTCAGGTGTTTCGCAAATAGCGAAAAAAATGGCGTCACGCAGCGCCGACGCGTTTTGGCACACCTGTTAGGACATCAATTGCGCACACTTTTCAAAATAAAATAACCTCGGGTCATCTCAGGTCAGGTCACCAGACCAGATCAAGTGACCCCACCTCCAAAAATATTTGAAGTTGTGCCAAAGCCAGAGTTTTTCACCGATCAATTTGAAACTTACATGATGTCATGAGGGCATAAGTACTTACAATTCTTTTTCTCGGAATTTTGATATCAGTGACCTAAGGTCAGGTCAATTTTGTAACTTCCCCATAATAAGTCAATGGGGAAATATACGAATGCTTCCTATTTCAAGGATATGCATGATATTAGTCCAATTACTTCTGGATCATGTTACTATAGGATATTCTTGATGATACAAGTGCAAGTTTTGTTCAGTGACCCCTATGGGGTCATTTGAGGTCATGCGAGGTCACCATCACTTTTTTGTCAATAACTCCCGACATAATAAAGATAGAGAAGTAAAAAAGACAGCAATGTGTTTGTATCGTTGAGACACGTCTTCCCATATGCAACATTATCTACTTAGGTCACAACTTGACCTTGACCTGAGGTCAAATTTTATGTTGACTTAACAATGTTTCCATGTAAATCATGTGAAGCGCCTTGACGAGTTAAACACAATAGCGTAAACAGTTTTCCTTTATCGTTATTAAATAAAAAGTTAATAACGAAAAACGATTTTGCAAAAAAACAGGGAAAAAAACTGGAAAATTTGACCTTTGATGACCTCTGGTGACCTCAATTTTGACCTGACCTAAAAAAATACTGAAATACTTTCGATAGAACTTGTATCAAGCTATCCAATGCCGTGTTCGTCTTGTCGCTACGTAGCGTAGTTTTTTAGATCTCATGGGGGGGGGGCGGAAATCAACCCCCTGCAGTTCGTGTTCGGCGCAAACCCCCTGCAGTGCGCGGGTTAAAGGGAAATAATGACCTTTTTCCACTAAAATGGAGTTAGCACTTGAAATCGCCAGACGAGATCAAAATATATTGTAAATTCATCACATTTTGCATGAAAACTTTCCTACCGAAAGATATTTCAAGTTAAAGTTGATAAGCGTTCCACACTTTTAACGACCGGTACTTGCACTATTTCTGACCTTTTGTCAAGTACTTTTGGTCCTCATCAAACTGCGGGCTTTTCCCGTATTATTTTTTACGCAATGGAGTGGAAAATATATTGTGCGTTCTGCTTGTTGTGATTATATGCCCGGGGATCTTCTAAAACTAACAGCGATTGGAAAAAGTGGCAATAAAATCGGAAGCTCATCGATGCACATCAACGCGGCATAGTTAGTGGTTGCGACCCTCAATTTTTGCAATTCGATTCATTTGTTTTCAACATTAGGAGTTGTGTATAGTTTGTCTGTGGCTGTATATAACACTATGCTTTATTTTATCATGAAAAATAATAATTTTTCCCAAAAAAACTAACGAACAATAACACAAAACTGGCAATTAAATCAGAAGCTCATCGATGCACATCGACGGCGACCTATTTAGCGTCGGCGATTTGTTTACAAAGTCATTGTCATGCTTCTCGGCGCACTTAACCATCTCGGCGCACTTGGCGAGTTGTTCCTGATTAGTATACCCAAGTCCCGTAGCAGGCTTTGTTAATGACGTCATTGGTGCCATTCTTGTGTAGCATTGCAAAATATATCTGATTTCGAGTTGAAAGCTAATTAAAGACTTATTCAAATGATTGTTTTTAAGTTTGCATTTTCTTGTTAATCATTATTAAAGGTATTTTATCACTGTATTTCATAGTAGTTGACACTTCAGAAACTTGTGACGTAATAATATTGTATCCAATATGCATTTCCCTCACCTTTTGCCATTGTGGCGCAGTGCCGAGTGCTTTGCGAATACTAGCTTGCCTGGGGTTCAATTCATTCCGCTCTTATTTTATTCGAGTTGGTATAGTTTGCATGTTGTTGTTATTCATGACTTATACTGATAGTCAGTCATGCATCACGGATGCTTCACGGATTGCTTCACGGATCAGAGTGCTGCTCGAACGCACGCTAGTAGCGCTTTCGTTCTCCATGGCAACCAGGCGTGAGCCAATGAAAAGCCAGAACGTATTCCCTTTCTGGCTTTTGATTGGCTGACGCCTGGTTGCCATGGAGAACGAAAGCGCTACTAGCGGGTGTCCGAGCAGCGCTCAGTTTGATCGGAAATGTCACAGAGGCTCCACAAATGCCGCACTCGATGTTAACAATGGTAGGGAAGGACGAATTTGTCAATGACCTTCATGATGTACACAAGGTACTTGTTTTGTATTTCTTCCAAACTTACAACTTTGAATTTGGGAATAATTTTATTTAACTCTTAAATTTAAATAAAATAATTTTAAAAATAAAACGGGAGCCTAAGAAATTGTTGCTAACAAAATCAAAAGGTCATTATTTCCCTTTAAAGGGAAATAATGACCTTTTTCCACAAAAATGGAGTTAGCACTTGAAATCGCCAGACGAGACCAAAATATATTGTAAATTCATCACATTTTGCATGAAAACTTTCCTACCGAAAGATATTTGAAGTTAAAGTTGATAAGCGTTCCACACTTCTAACGACCGCTACTTGCAAGTACTTTTGGTCCTCATCAAACTGCGGGCTTTTCCCATATTGCTTTTTTACGCAATGGAGTGGAAAATATATTGTGCGTTCTGCTTGTTGTGATTATAAGCCCGGCGATCTTCTAAAACTAACAGCGATTGGAAAAAGTGGCAATAAAATCGGAAGCTCATCGATGCACATCAACGGCGGCATAGTTAGTGGTTGCGACCCTCAATTTTTGAAAATAAATTCATTTGTTTTCAACATTAGGAGTATTGTATAATTTGTCTGTGGCTGTATATAACACTATGCTTTATATTATCATGAAAAATAATAATTTTTCCCCAAAAAACTAACAAACAATAACACAAATCTGGCAATTCAATCGGAAGCTCATCGATGCACATCGACGGCGACCTACATATTTAGCGTCGGCGATTTGTTTACAAAGTCATTGTCATGCTTCTCGGCGCACTTAACCATCTCGGCGCACTTGGCGAGTTGTTCCTGATTAGTATACCCAAGTCCCGTAGAGGCTTTGTTAATGACGTCATTGGTGCCATTCTTGTGTAGCATTGCAAAATATATCTGATTTTGAGTTGAAAGCTAATTAAAGACTTATTCAAATTATTGTTTTTAAGTTTGAATTTTCTTGTTAATCATTATTAAAGGTATTTTATCACTGTATTTCATAGTAGTTGACACTTCAGAAACTTGTGACGTAATAATATTGTATCCGATATGCATTTACCTCACCTTTTGCTATTGTGGCGCAGTGCCGAGTGCTTTGCGAATGCTAGCTTGCCTGGGATTCAATTCATTCCGCCCTTATTTTATTCGAGTTGGTATAGTTTGCATGTTGTTGTTATTCATGACTTTTACTGATAGTCAGTCATGCATCACGGATGCTTCACGGATTGCTTCACGGATCAGAGCGCTGCTTGAACGCACGCTAGTAGCGCTTTCGTTCTCCATGGCAACCAGGCGTGAGCCAATGAAAAGCCAGAACGTATTCCCTTTCTGGCTTTTGATTGGCTGACGCCTAGTTGCCATGGAGAACGAAAGCGCTACTAGCGTGTGTCCGAGCAGCGCTCAGTTTGATCGGAAATGTCACAAAGCCTCCACAAATGCCGCACTCGATGTAAACAATGGTAGGGAAGGACGAATTTGTAAATGACCTTCATGAAGTACACAAGGTACTTGTTTTGTATTTTTTCCAAACTTACAACTTTGAATTTGAGAATAATTTTATTTAATTCTTGAATTTAAATAAAATAATTTTAAAACCATAACGGTAGCCTAAGAAATTGTTGCTAACAAAATCAAAAGTCATTATTTCCCTTTAAAGGGAATAGTTCACCTTTAACATGGAGTTTTGGACTGAGATAGCAGATTTGTAGAGCAGATCTAAAAATGGGTTGTGGTGAAAGAATTACCTCCCTACGTTAAGTAATTTCGACACAGGACTAGTGGGCCCGGTTTCAATTCCGCTGTTCCGGGCCACGATCAGTTGCTTTCGCTCGCCGCTCGCCGCCTCCGGCTCGCCGCCGGAGGCAGGTACACTCTCTGGCACGTAGTCTCTGGTCACGACGCCTCGTTAATATCCGCTCAGCCGCCCGGGCGGCGCGGCGGCCTCTTGTCAGAGACTGTACTTGGCGTCAGGCCGAGCGGGGGAGCCGTAACGCCTGCTGCTATCGCACGATTTCTCGTGAAATAGAAAGAGAAACTTACTTCTTTCTGCACATATATCCATCAGTTGTCCAAACCAAAGTCATATTCGTAGTTTTAAGCTCAAGATGCACCGTATGGTTGAACTTCGAGACAACTTTCAAGGTGACCTATTCCCTTTAAGCAATCGGATGACAACCGAACGGACAGACGGACAGGTGGCTGCCACTTCTTATAATTAGTATGAAATAGCTTTCTATGTAACACGAATAACATGGATATGTATCCCAAACAGTGATGACCGAATCGCCTGGCAGTGTCTATAGAATATAGCGTCGTTTGGACAATATGCCATCAATATTTCCGACAAAGTTGTTGTTTTTCATCTATCAACTGTTATAGTTGCAAATGCTGGTAATTACAACTAAATATTGCGTTCCTAAGTAAAATTTATAAGTTAAAACCTGATTTTCCTTCACATTGTCGCAAACCGTGCTGGTGGTTTATTCGGCACTTCGTCTCCCCCCCCCCCCCCCCACCACTCAAAAATCCGTGGCGACGCCCCTGCTCAAAAGTGAGGGGATCAGTTATCATTGTTGGCATGCTAGAAAGTGGGGGCCATGGCCCCGGCCCCCTTCCCTACGCCTATGATTGCATAGTTGTGAATTAATCATTATTCTCCCAACTTTAACCCTATTTGTAACAGGGGGGGGGGCGGATT
>JAXIVJ010011473.1:0-43492 GCA_036785665.1 Chirona hameri
GCCCCGTGTCAGAAACAATCATGGAAACGACGATTTGTGTACCGAGCTGCTGAGCTGTATAACGGACTCGTTGATCGCCAATGGCGCTCTGGCCTGGCTATGCCACCGTTCAAGACCAAGATTCGTGACCTTGCTACTTGCATGATTCGTCATTGTAAATATTTGTGTAAACCTTTTTTGTCTTCTTTTTTAGTCGTATTTAGGTTGATTTGACACTATCTGATCTTGTTCGATGGTCGTGGAATGACCCTGTCACAGTGGAACGACCTGATTATGTGAAATATGCTCTGTTAAGTGTTGTAAGAGGAGTGCATACCAACCACCATTTTTGCATATTTTGATAAGTGACCTTCCTGAAGATACCCAAAGGAAGGAGAAACCGTGTTTTCCCTAAGGACCAGTTGCAGTGCCTTGGTGTCTGGTATGCTGATGTTATGTTGCTGAGGCTGCTATAGCCTGCCTTCCTGAGCAGAGATTTGCCACATCTTTGGTGTAAGGTTCAGTGTCCCTTTCCTGTCTTGGTAAAGTTTGGTGAGTGGAAGGCATTGTGGTTGCAATTAACTTGAAAATGAGATTTGTTGGCTGTAATGCCCTCTACTATTCTTCCTGGTATTAGGGAGTGTAAAAATGGATAGTGTGCAAAAAAATGGATTTATTTATATGTTGATTGTAGTCTTTTGGAGTATATTTAAATATTTCAAATTACCTATGGCCATGCAAAGTGCATTTTGATTCTTTGTACTAGACAATTAGCAGCTTTTTGGATTTAGCGCGCTAAGTCACTGGATCTTCCAGGTTAACGCGTTGGTGACGTTCTACCGGGACTCACCGAAACCATCTTAGGGATTAATTTTTGCCCCTCCAACTCATTTTGAAAACTCCATCCATGCTACCAGCGCAATACAAAGGCATCGTGAAAACGGCCACTAAGTCCGGCTTATTTCCCCTCTAGCGTATGTTTGACGGCGAATCAAGGAACGACCATATATAGCATTCAAACCGCATTACTGAGAGCTTCAAATTGATATATTGACGCATTGGCTCACCCTTATCCATTGGCTGCTTTTAAGCAACAACAAAAAAAGTATTTTTTACTCCCGCAATAGGCTTAAAGCAGATTTTTGCTTAAAAAGAGGTCGATGGATAAGGTGAGCCAATGGCGTCAATATATCATTTTGAAGCTCTGTAATGCAGTTTGAATGCATAAATGGTCGTTTCTTAATTCGCCGGTCAAACATACGCTAGAGGGGAAATAAGCCGGACGTTAGTGTGTACCATAGCAACTGCGGGTCCCTGTTACATCAAGCGGTTTGTGAAATATAATTTTATCTACCTCAAAATGACATTGGCGAATAGATAAAGTTTCCACTGGATAACAGAAGCATTGGCTTCTGGTAATTAATTCAGCAGGATCGTGTTTGGAATATCGGTACATCTGAAGCACGCCGTGTCCCATGGATAGCAAACTCAAACAGTAACGCATACAAAATTGATGTCAGCCCCTGAACTTGCCATTGCTGAAAGCCGCTGTGCTTCACACGGTGCCTGAACACTGACCAGTGGGTCCGGCTGAGCCGACTCACCTGTCTCAGACGGTGATCAGGGGGTCCGCGCCCCGCCCGCCGCGCGACCGCCGCCTCCGCCCTCCGCCGCCTCCTCCGCGCGGCGCCGCGCACCCGACTGCCGTGCCGACGTTCTATTACCATGGTGCCGACAGTCGACCGACGCGCGGGCCGGCCGCCCGACCTGCCCGAAACGGCACGGTCGGCCGGGCCGCGCTGCTGCTGCCCGCCTCGGCCCGGCGGCCGGCCAGCCGCGCTAAAAATCGGTCTCATCAGTGCCGCCGTATGGCCATATTCTGCTCATAGTGCTCGCTCATAGTATGGCGATAGTCTGCTCATAGTATGGCGATAGTCTGCTCATAGTGCCGCAGTATGGCGATAGTCTGCTCATAGTGCGCTCATAGTCGGTCATTGTCTGACTTGATGTCAATATGGTCTATAGGCCTGCAAATGTGCAGATTGTTTTGGCGCTTCTTTTGGAGCAAACGCTGAAGGGTTGAGAGGTCCCCCAGGATAAGGACTGGCGGTAGCTCACTCTGTGTAGTGTTTACTGTGATTGTTCCTGTGCGGTGTTACTCTCTTTGTTCCTGTGCAGTGTTTCTGTGATTGTTACAGTGCGGTGTTACTGTGTGTGATCCTGTGCAGTGTTACTGTGATTGTTACTGAGCGGTGTTCCTGTGATTCTTACTGAGCGGTGTTTACTGTGATTGTTACTGAGCGGTGTTTACTGTGATTGTTCCTGTCTGGTGTTACTGTGTTTGTTCCTGTGCAGTGTTATTGTGATTGTTACTGAGCGGTGTTACTGTGATTGTACTGACCGGTGTTCCTGTGTTTGTTTCCTGTGCGGTGTCACTGTGATTGTCACTGAGCGGTGTTACTGTGTTTGTTACTGAGCGGTGTTACTGTGTTTGTTACTGAGCGGTGTTACTGTGTTTGTTCCTGTGTGGTGTTACTGTGTGTGATCCTGTGCCGTGTTACTGTGATTGTTACTGTGTGGTGTCACTGTGATTGTTACTGAGCGGTGTTACTGCGTTTGTTCCTGTGCAGTGTTACTGCGAATGTTACTGAGCGGTGTTACTGTGATTGTTACTGAGCGGTGTCCCTGTGTTTGTCCCTGAGCGGTGTTAATGTGATTGTTACTGAGCGGTGTTACTGTGTTTGTCCCTGTGCGGTGTTCCTGTGTTTGTTTCTGTGCGGTGTCACTGAGATTGTTACTGAGCGGTGTTACTGTGATTGTTACTGAGCGGTGTTCCTGTGTTTGTCCCTGAGTGGTGTTACTGTGATTGTTACTGAGCGGTGTTACTGTGTTTGTCCCTGTGCGGTGTTACTGTGTGTGATCATGTGATGTGACTGTGATTGTTACGGTGCGGTGTTACTGTGTTTGTTACTGAGCGGTGTTTACTGTGTTTGTCCCTGTGCAGTGTTACTGTGTTTGTTCCTGTGCGGTGTTCCTGGGATTGTTCCTGTGTGGTGTTACTGTGTTTGTCCCTGTGCGGTGTTACTGTGATTGTTACTGAGCGGTGTTACTGTGTTTGTTATGAGCGGTGTTACTGTGTTTGTTCCTGTGTGGTGTTACTGTGTGTGATCCTGTGCAGTGTTACTGTGATTGTTACTGAGCGGTGTTACTGTGTTTGTTCCTGTGCGGTGTTCCTGTGTCCGTTCCTGTGCAGTGGTTACTGTGAATGTTACTGAGCGGTGTAACTGTGTTTGTTACTGAGCGGTGTTACTGTGATTGTTACTGAGCGGTGTTCCTGTGTTTGTCCCTGAGTGGTGTTACTGTGATTGTTACTGAGCGGTGTTACTGTGTTTGTCCCTGTGCGGTGTTACTGTGTGTGATCATGTGATGTGACTGTGATTGTTACGGTGCGGTGTTACTGTGTTTGCTACTGAGCGGTGTTACTGTGTTTGTCCCTGTGCGGTGTTACTGTGTTTGTTCTTCTGCGGCGTTCCTGGGATTGTTCCTGTGTGGTGTTACTGTGTGCGTCCCTGTGCGGTGTTACTGTGATTGTTACTGAGCGGTGTTACTGTGTTTGCTACTGAGCGGTGTTACTGTGTTTGTTACTGAGCGGTGTTACTGTGTTTGTTCCTGTGTGGTGTTACTGTGTGTGATCCTGTGCCGTGTTACTGTGATTGTTACTGAGCGGTGTCACTGTGATTGTTACTGAGCGGTGTTACTGTGATTGTTACTGAGCGGTGTCCCTGTGTTTGTCCCTGAGCGGTGTTAATGTGATTGTAACTGAGCGTTGTTACTGTGTTTGTCCCTGTGCGGTGTTCCTGTGTTTTGTTTCTGTGCGGTGTCACTGTGATTGTTACTGAGCGGTGTTACTGTGATTGTTACTGAGCGGTGTTCCTGTGTGTGTCCCTGAGTGGTGTTACTGTGATTGTTACTGAACGGTGTTACTGTGTTTGTCCCTGTGCGGTGTTACTCTGTGTGATCATGTGATGTGACTGTGATTGTTACGGTGCGGTGTTACTGTGTTTGTTACTGAGCGGTGTTACTGTGTTTGTCCCTGTGCGGTGTTACTGTGTTTGTTCCTGTGCGGCGTTCCTGGGATTGTTCCTGTGTGGTGTTACTGTGTTTGTCCCTGTGCGGTGTTACTGTGATTGTTACTGAGCGGTGTTACTGTGTTTGTTATGAGCGGTGTTACTGTGTTTGTTCCTGTGTGGTGTTACTGTGTGTGATCCTGTGCAGTGTTACTGTGATTGTTTCTGAGCGGTGTTACTGTGTTTGTTCCTGTGCGGTGTTCCTGTGTTCGTTCCTGTGCAGTGTTACTGTGAATGTTACTAAGCGGTGTAACTGTGTTTGTTACTGAGCGGTGTTACTGTGATTGTTACTGAGCGGTGTTCCTGTGTTTGTCCCTGAGCGGTGTTACTGTGATTGTTACTGAGCGGTGTTACTGTGTTTGCCCCTGTGCGGTGTTACTGTGTGTGATCATGTGATGTGACTGTGATTGTTACGGTGCGGTGTTACTGTGTTTGCTACTGAGCGGTGTTACTGTGTTTGTCCCTGTGCGGTGTTACTGTGTGTGATCATGTGATGTGACTGTGATTGTTACGGTGCGGTGTTACTGTGTTTGCTACTGAGCGGTGTTACTGTGTTTGTCCCTGTGCGGTGTTACTGTGTTTGTTCCTCTGCGGCGTTCATGGGATTGTTCCTGTGTGGTGTTACTGTGTGTGTCCCTGTGCGGTGTTACTGTGATTGTTACTGAGCGGTGTTACTGTATTTGTTACTGAACGGTGTTACTGTGTTTGTTACTGAGCGGTGTTACTGTGTTTGTTCCTGTGTGATGTTACTGTGTGTGATCCTGTGCAGTGTTACTGTGATTGTTACTGAGCGGTGTTACTGCGTTTGTTCCTGTGCAGTGTTACTGCGAATGTTACTGAGCAGTGTAACTGTGATTGTTACTGAGCGGTGTTACTGTGATTGTTACTGAGCGGTGTTCCTGTGTTTGTTCCTCTGCAGTGTTACTGTGTTTGTTCCTGTGTAGTGTTACTGTGTTTGTCCCTGTGCGGTGTCACTGTGTTTGTCCCGATGCGGTGTTCCTGTGTTTGTTCCTGTGCGGTGTCACTGTAATTGTTACTGAGCGGTGTTACTGTGTTTGTTACTGAGCGGTGTTACTGTGTTTGTCCCTGTGCGGTGTTACTGTGTTTGTCCCGATGCGGTGTTCCTGTGTTTGTTCCTGTGCGGTGTCACTGTAATTGTTACTGAGCGGTGTTACTGTGTTTGTTACTGAGCGGTGTTACTGTGTTTGTTCCTGTGTGGTGTTACTGTGTTTGTTCCTGTGCAGTGTTACTGTGATTGTTACTGAGCGGTGTTACTGTGTTTGTTCCTATGCAGTTCTACTGTGTTTGTCCCTGTGCAGTGTTACTGTGTTTGTCCCTGTGCGGTGTCACTGCGATTGCTACTGAGCGGTGTTCCTGTGTTTGTTACTGAGCGGTGTTACTGTGATTGTTCCTGTGCGGTGTTACTGTGATTGTTACGGTGTGGTGTTACTGTGTTTGTTCCAGGGACTCGTCTAAAGAATTTTGCTGGGGGGCAGGCTTAAGATGACTTATTTTAATTTCACCCGTTCTTGTCCGCGAACAGTCACAGTTACTCTGTTTTTTTCTTCTCATAGTCCATTGATATAGTTAAAACGGACATTAATATTAATAAAATAAATAGTTGTGCATTCAAACAATTATGTTGAGATGATTGATAGGCAGCCAAATTATACATTGTTATTAACCCACCATTGACTGGGGAACGTTTAACGCCTCCCCACGCGTGTTTGGAAATAGCAACAAGTTAAGAGGAGAACATACTCAGGGAGACATAAGTCAGTCAAAAATATAGATATTGCTCTTTTTTTTGGGGGGGGGCATCGTCCATACTTGGGTCTCCAATATATCTTCCGGTTTTTGAATATATTGTATACTTCTTTTCTTTCTTTTTTTTTGGGGGGGGGGGACAATTTCCACAAAATCAAACTTTTCAAACATATTCAAAAACGGAAGATATATTGGAGAACCAAGTATGGACGATGCCCTCCAAAAAAATCGAAGCAATATCTATATTTTTGACTGACTTATGTCTCCCAAGTACCAGCCTCCTCCTTAACCCTATTTGTAACAGGGGGGGGGATTTCGCCCCCCTCATGTTTTTCGCAGATATCTCCAGAACGGCTGGGAGCAGACCCATGCAATTTTGGGACTTTTCCAAACACAGATTTTCACATATAAAGTCAAAATTTGGAGTTCTTAACCTGAACAGAGGCGGTTCCAGGGCACAGTTTTGGGTGGGTTCGGCGGCGACATTTGGCGATAATACGGACATGCGATCTTCACGGTTTCTTCCTAACTGCCTCAAGTATGAAGGAGTTACATCGGTTTACGGTGATTGCAACAAGCGCAAATTGGTTGATGTTAATTAAATATCATTAAAATTGCATGGCAGAGGCGGTTTCAGGGGCTTGAAAAGGGGGGGGGGGGTTCCAGGAAGTATTCAATGCTTGGCAGGAAGCCAATAGAGCAATGTAAGGGGATTTATAGCTATCAAGATGTAGACGATAGCTTCTGCTTCCATTATTTGCATAATTTATTACATATAGAGTTTCAGGGGCGTGTTCAGGCACATGAAAAGGGGGGTGACTGGCATGGTGATGACGATATGCCAGCGATAACGGTGCAATAGACGGTTAGCGTATAATGATATCTGCACATATGAGGCCAGAAAAGAAAATAAAGTCATTTTTTTCAGAGGCGCGCTCAGGAATGGAAGAAAGAGGGCAATATTATTGCAAGGAAACTAAGAAGCATGGGCGTACAATGACATAACATACTGCAGTTGTCGGATGAAACACGCACCACAGGCTACTTAACGAACGAATATAAGATAATAGGCGAGTCCAGGTAGGGTAAAAAGGGGGGTAAGCAATGTGAATTGAAGTTGTAAGTGAAATAGTCACTGTTGACTAGTTAGTATCATAATAGCGGATAATATACTTATAAAAGGGTATTGCGCCTCCCAAGTTTGGATCCTGGATACGCCTATGATGAAGTACAACATGCTAAAAAGAAAACGATCTACGATCAGGAACTTATTTATAGTGCTGGGTAGCAACTTGCCTGCGGTTAATATTTTTTCTCAATTTGACCTCCCTTTTTCACTATCCTGTTACCGCCTATGGCAAAAAAGGGAGATTTATAACTGTTTTGTCTAATGTCACAATAATATACCATTTTATTTATTAATAAAACATAAACAATTGTATTACGCATTTACCTCACCCCCATATTGAGTGACCTGCACACGCCTATGATTTTTGCATTTTCAAACGTCACAGCCAAATATCAATTTACAATTCCATCTCTATCGATTCCAACTGGTTGTGTTAAAATCGGTTGATAAACATGACAGCTGTGTTGGATCAAAAATACCACTAAAATTGGTAGTTTTTGCCACACTGTTGCCCCCTATCAAAATGTTGTATTTGTTTATTATTTAGAAATATAGATTGTGTTGAGTGAAACCAAACGCCGTTTCATTTTTGAAAATCGGACGGGTAGATCTTGAGATCTCCGTGGGGGCGGAATCCGCCCCCCTCCCCTGTTACAAATAGGGGTAGCCAGGAGCCTGTTACAAATAGGGTTAACTTGGTTGCTATTTCCAAACAGCCACCCCCACCCCTCCCGACGAACTTTCGCAATGGCTAAAAACAAAAAATACCGCTATCAACGTGAAACTTCAAGCACCTTTTATCACATCAATTTTATGTCTTCTTTGCAAAAATGAAGCAATTTCGTCGAACAATCTTTGAGATATAGCGCATTTAGTAGTGTCACTACACACCGGCTTCACGAGATAAAAAAATCAGTTAAAATGTACAAACAAAGTTCCGTGAAAAGGTCATATTTTCAGAAAAATGAAATCAAAAACCTCAAAAGATTATAAAAAAAGCATGGGCCGCAAGATATATTTCTTTGGAGTTTTTAAATGTTGTTTTTTGTCCCCTCCCAAAAAACACAAATTCATTTTTAAAAGATATTAAAAAGAAAAAAATATATATTAGAAAAACACATGGGAACTCCCTAAACAAAATTTTGAAACAATATCACCATTTTGTACTGACATCTAAAGTACTTGGGTAACTCATGACGTTTTTGTAATGTTATTTATGACCGGGTGCGAACAAATTAAAGGGACATTGCCACCTCGCATGCAAATATGGAGTTTTTGGTGTGTATGGGTCGATTAAGCGTGTCCGATTTCACCTGCAAAAATTTGGTTCCCGAAACTCTCCCCATTAGGTCAAAAAATACATTTGCATCACTCATGGTTGCCAAGCATTCGTAAAATTGGAGTCGCCACATCACTATTTAGCATCACTTCTTTGCGGACTGTTATTTTCTTTTGAATGTTGCAAACTCAACATCACCATTCCGTCAGTGCACTTTAAAATTAAAAAGCGTATGCAGTTAATTCTATTGTCAACAACCTTAGCCTCTTCAATAATAAAACAGCAAGAATTACTATGGCTCGACTTTGGGTCCGTAGGAGTTGTGACCTATACCTTATAACACAGATATATTTTTTGCAAGGTCAAGTCTCGGCGAATTCGGACGCTTCGGCTTTGTGCGGCCGCTAATTCCACAGCCAAACTGGACGAGAGCGGCCTTCATGAATCTAGTACTGAGCACAGCGGGGACCAACGTTTTGGAGTCTGAAATAAATACAAAATGTTTTGCCGATACACTGCTTTAGGTGCTGCTAGAGCAAGTGTGAGCTTGAGCATACATCATTGTTGATCCCCACCATTCATTTAAGTTGCTTTTTAGAAATCCTCCGGAGGTGACTATCCCTTTAACGTCACCGCTGCACTTCTGAGGCAACACTGGTCCGCACATCACCGCCGGCTGCGCGCGCACATCACCGCCGGCCGGCCGCGCCGCCGCGCCCGCGCAGTTTCGCTGCGGCCGTAGCCGCGGCAGGTTGTTGAGGGTGCGTGCGTCGACCGTTGTCAGTGTTCAAGTTGCCGTTGAGTTGCGAAAGGCTGTCAATCGTTCTGTCGTGATCGGAGTTATAAGTACCTAATTGTGAGTTGTGAGTGCGTTCTTTCTTGCGTTCTTTTGATCTTAGAAATGTAGTTAGTTGTGAATTTGTGATCGATAAACATTAGGTATGATAGCGTCTATATGTTTCGTGTCCTTCCGTCACAACCAATTGTAATGCTTATCCGGTCGGAGCTGCACCGACCAAGCTTCTATAAACATGTGAATATACGTAGCTGACTGTTGATCCATAGTAACTATGATGATTTATGAGTATGTTGATGATGCTGATTTGTGATGCTGATGTTGATACATGGATATGTTTACAATAATTAACGGTTTTGTTAATACAATGGTTTTGCACGGAAATGTACTAATTTGTAGTTGCTCAGATTGGAAAGGTTGGCGCGACTGGTCAGAGTCAGGCCAGAGTGCTCAGATTGGCATGAGTCTTGCGAGTTGCGACACGTCTCTGAGCCGGCGTCCGGCGGCGGCCGCCGCCGCCCGCCATGCGTCTACGTCACGACACCCCAAGCAGCGGCAACCGTTATACCTCTCCCAGTGGTCAACGAACTCCTGCAATACGCCCGGCTGAGGCGTCAATCGACACCCCCCGCATGAGTATTGCGACACCTCGACACCCCATGCATCGGTGACGTTACGCCTTTCCCAATGGTAAACGAACTATCGCAATACGCCCGGCTGAGGCGTCAATCGACACCCCACGCATGACTATTGCGACACCTCGACACCCCATGCAGCGGTTATCAAGGGTGTTCCGTTAAACCTATACACCCCATGCAGCGGCGATCACGGTTGTTCCGGTACACCTCCCTGAATGCTAAACAAATCACCTTCCAGGCGACGTATTTTAGGTTGTGTGGGCATCACACGGGCTAGGGGTGTTGACTCCCTTCGCAGGTGTTGATTTTTTGTGAGTGTACGCGACGGCGGTTTCCCCATGTTGACATGACTTACGAACACAATATATCAATCACAAAAAAATATGTTCGTAGGTATGTGCCTAATACACATTTGAACGCTGTGAATTGGCTGTGAAGCACAAACCCGCTTCATCACAGATGCGCCAGATATGTAGAATATGTGGGAGCACTGACATCAATATAATACCTAGACAGCCAACTCATGCGCCGCATAGGCCGGACGGCCCGTTCCCACACTGTATGGTGGCGTCAGCCGTCCTGGGGGGGGGGGGGGGGGGGGGCATCGCGGACGCCATAAGGACCAATGTATAAATGGCAAATCTGAACGGCTTCCTGACTGGGCTACGCTTGGAAAAAGTGGTGCAAAGTAGCATCATATTATTCGTTGGAGATTTTAGATTGAGCCCAAACGAATTATAAGGTTCCACCTCGTCATGTAATGTCTGGAGAGCAGCTGACATGATCGGTTACCATGGCCTTATTTGGGGTGTAAAAACCGCGTTATACCGTTCACTTTCCGTTGCAAATGCAATCTGAGCTTCATATGCTTCATATACTAAGCTTAGATCGCATTCGCAACGGAGCGTGAACAGTATAACGTGGTTGTTACATCCCAAATAAGGTCATGGTAACCGATCATTTCAGCTGCTCTCCAGAAATTCCATGACCAGGTGGAACCTTATAATTCGTTTTGGCTCAATCTAGAATCTCCAGCGAATAATATGATACTGTTTTGCAACACTTTTTTCCAAGCGTAGCCCACAGGAAGCCGTTCAGATTTGCCATTTATACATTAGTCCCTATGGCGCCCGCGATGTTTTGCCCCCAGGGCTGGTGAGTTAGTGGTGGCGCCACCACACAGTGTGGGAACGGCCGGACGGCGCAAGATGGCTGTCTAGGTATTATATGGATGTCAGTGTGAGGGAGGCTGAAAAATAAAACTGGCTCGCGAGACAGGCGTTAACCCTCGCCCTACGGGAGCTTTTTTCACCTTCACCCTACCATGGCCATCAGTCTGTTCCTGACATCTTCAAGTTCCTGACAGCCCCCCCCCCCCCCCCCTGTTACCTTCCAAACCAAGCAAGCTAGAGCAATGCGGTAAGAACCAGCATGTTGCCTGTCATGAGAGGAATCTAACAGTATGATATTTTTAGGTTTCACGTCAACAGGTGACCTTCCAGGTCAAGTGAATGACCTCGGATTTACCACGTCCAGAACTGCGACAGCGACAGCGACAGCGACAGTGCAGTGCTCTTCAGAAAACCTAAAAATTAGAAATTGATAAATGTAAATAAAAAGGCATGTTCCTATGCCAGTTTTGGCTGAGAAATACAAAAAAGTAATTATTTGTTCGTATCATGTCCAAAAATGTCAAATAAAGTTATAAAAAAATGACGTCATCAGTTTCTTACACTTAGGAAGCCATCACTCAGTCAATAATGGAGATATTGCTTTGAAATTTGGTATTAGTATGGTCCATACTCATTTCTCTCACATACATTCCGGTTTTTCTAATATCTTTTAAAAAATTTATTTTGTGGGGATTTTTCCCATTTAAAAAAAAAAAATTAGGGGTCACAAACCCAAACTTTTGAAAATCCGAGATTGCAATTTTAAAGAAAATGCCATTTTGTATCTTTGGTGAATTGAGTTTGCAATTTGCTTTATAACTCTGTTTTCTACGATTTGTCAAATATTTCTCATTTTTTTACCAACATGACGTCATCAAAACATTATTATCTCCCAAATATTACTTAACCAATTTCAAATACATTTTTACAGCCTACGTATCATTGTTGTTTACTCAGCTACCAAAAATTTCAGCAAGATGCACCTCATGTGTCAAAAGTTATTCAAGAAAAACATCAGGGGGGGGGGGCTGTCAGGCCCCCCCCCGTAGGGCGAGGGTTAAAGGTCAATATTACCATGGTGCAGCAGTAAAGAAAACCCTTATGAAGATCGTGCCTGTCTCGCCAGGTAGGTAACCCGTTGACCTGAAACCTAAAAATCGCATACTTTTAGATTCCCCTCATGACAGGCAACATGCTGGTTCTTACTGCATTGCTATAAGTTGCTTGGTTTGGAAGTTAACAGTGGGGGGGCCTGTCAGCCCCCCCCCACCCCGTAGGGCGAACGTGAAAAAAGCTCCCGTAGGGCGAGGGTTAAATCACATTTTGTATTGTGTATATGATTTGCATTATGTGTTATTTGTTAGATAACTGTCCACGTAATGTGCTATTTTTATTTTTATGTTTGTACTGCAAGGCAGTTGCTTACTTATTTCATCAGACATGGTATACAAATAATTGTTGAAAGAAATACACGAGCTTGCCAATGGAATGTTATTCTATACACTGAATTTGATTATGTTATTGAATTTGATTGTGTTTTTTTACTTCACACTTGTGACACTTAGCTTTCAATATAAGTGATTTCCAATGTCACTTTCAGTGTGTCAGAATATGCAAAGCATATCATTGATCCACAAACCATTTCTGACCATGCATACCAAGGAAGGTGAACATTCTTTTGACATCTATGATGAATGATCAAGTGATCATTCTAAGCCCTAAGGCATGGGCGTCATGTGACCTTAGTTGTTGGAGAGCCCTTAAACACCAATAATCATCACAAGCCCTAAGGCAATTTATAAAAATGATCTATTAATGTGAGTTTGATGTATTGCATTGTTTCATTTGTATAATGATTACCTTCAAGTATTCTCTTATTTTTATGTCAATTAAATTGTTATTTCCTCTCCCTCTCCAAAAATGTACAGTAAATGTACAATAGTACATTTAGTATTGCTTGAAATGTTCATGTGTGAACACTGAGCGTGAAACGTTTGTGTGTATTCCTCAACATGCCCTGAAACAGACTCGGATATGTTTCCTTACAAAGTGTCCTAACATTCAATTTTTGCTTGGGTGTCTAAGTGGAAAATTTGAGCCAAAAAAGACCATTAGAGTGGAAAATGATGTAGAAAATGGTACAATATTGATTTTTTTCATATGAATAGCAGCAGTAGTTTTCGTTGAAATAATGTACCTATTTTTAGTCAATATTTATGTTAGAATCAATATCACTCATAATTTGGGAATGGAAAATTCACTCCTAAAATGGGAGTGAGAGTGGAAAATAATTCAAATTTGGGCGTCATTTGCCACGTTTTGTTTTTGTCATCGTCAATCGTCACGTTTTTGCAATTTAGTGGGAGACAGCCGTGACGTTTTTTCACCTCTGCTCGCTCGCTCATCGTTAACTAACGCCTTACTGGTTTACTTGGTTTAAGGTTTAGGAGTAATGACCAACACTACTCCATGCTTTTTCCAGTTCATCTAAGTTCCAAAATATATACTGAAAACTGGGAAGTGAATATCTTTAAGCTTTGCGATTTTCAAAGATTGGATCAATTCGGCAAAACTAGTAGTAGATTGTGTCATATACAAATATGCATGCTTTTATTGAGAAATAGGCCTATTTGACCTGCGTCGGTTTCCGCTACTGTGTGTTTTCTTTCATTTTCAGCCTCTCGCAGTGATCATGATACTTGTCACCGAAAGCTTTGCTAACACCTATAATATAAAACATCGTTTGAGTTCTTATTGTCATTATACACCATCTGCATGGATCAGTTACAATAACTACATATGTATTATGTGTGCATCTGATCGTATGGCCTATAACAGAGGTGTAGGCTGTAGCTTCTACAGATAAGTTTAGGGGGCGGAGCTGGGAAAAATCGCATTAAGTACCATAAACATCCACGCAAATACAGATTTATTCCCGTACTTGACCCACTTCCTCGTCCAAGTGGTGGGGGGGGGGGGGGGGTGAAGTCACCTCAACTGAATAGGACCCTACATCCCTAGCCTATAACTTGCACAGAACAGTTCAAATGTGCATCTCGCCAGCAATTTGTTTAAACCTGTTTAAACTTGACCCCCCCCCCTCCAGTGACCGTTTTTTTTCCTCGACTGGGGAGGGGGGGGGGAGGAGCCGTGACTGGGGGGGTTGTTGTCCCCTAGTTAACATGTTAGACGAGTCCCTGTTTTGTTCCTATGCGGTGTTACTGTGTTTGTTACGGTGCGGTGTTACTGTGATTGTGACTGAGCTCTCCAAGCACCTACAAGCAATATTTAACAAGCGCTACATTTTAAATGTTAACATTCCATTCCAACTGCATATTGTCTTGGCGCGTCATTTCGTATCATGGCCCCAGCTGATCTCACACCTACTACGTATTTATCGTCACGGGATTCCGGCACTCCCACTGGATGATTGGGCTGAAACGTCACTACCCGTCAGAGCCCCTGCAGCGTCATCCAGTTCATTGATCGTAAGATGAAAGGGACGTTCCCATTGGCTAACTTCGTTAAATCCTCGATATCCATCGGTTCAATTTATTTAGAACGAGGAATGTTATAGGCGGTGAGAAAATGTCTTTAATTTATTATGTCAACAAAAAAGCTGAAAAGTCACCATAATTATTTTATTGTCGCCATTTTTGTTTTCGTATCCAAACTGACCGAAGCAATACCGTATTGCTGAATATAAGCAAATTTATACATCTAGTCACCAAATTACGGAATCAAGAAACCATTGTTACTTATTTAATCTACAGAACACTAGTAATTTTAGTAATTTTTAAAAGTAATTTTAGTAACACTAGTAATTTTCAAAAACAACTAGACTGTCCCCAAAATAAACAAAACTTCACCAACATATGGAATAAGTCACCATAAATAGGGAAATTACCACCAAAATCTAGTGGTATGGTGAAAGTTTGGGCAGAAATTCAGCATACGGATTCTAGATATCAGAGGCCCTGATCGATGTGCATCAGCACGTTTAGCAGCACGTTTGTCAGCACCAATCACGGCCCAGTATTCTGCCTGCCTACCAATCACGACCCAGTATTCTGTCTACGTCATGTAGGCAGAATGAAGTGACCACAAAGGTAGGCCATGCTCAGGCCGTGCTGACATACGTGCTGACAAACGCGGGGGGGGGGGGGGAGGGGCGCGCTCCACAGTGTTAAAGTAAATAGTTCACCTTCAACATTAGTTTTAAACTGAGATAGCCGTTGTGTAGCCCGTGTTGGGAAACCCCTATCTGCAAGTTTTCTTGACTGAAAAGACTCTCCAGCCGAATATATTTGAGTTTTTGGCGAAGGAATGCGGTGCTGGCGAAAGAATGTTGTACTGGCTCTGGCCCGGGCAGAGGCTATACCATCAACCAATCAGCTTGCAGCTGGTGCTAGCAAGCGATCGCCGGCCACCGGTTGGTACATCTCTAATGCGAGTCTATCTTTACGCGACTACTTTCGAATCTGGTTGGCTGAACCATTGTTTACATTCGCGTGACGTCAGGACTCTGACTCAGAGAGTATGCATATAGTTTGGATAAACAATACAAATTTACGGCCTTCTGTCCTGAATCGGCGCGATATAAGGCCATTTTTGACAATATAAAAATAAATTGTATTAAAAATATAATCAAATCGTGTTGGGTAAAAATTTTCCAAGGTGAACTATTTCTTCTAAGGCAAGCGCGTCGCCACGAAATTTTTAGTGTGTGTGTGTGTGTGTGGGGGGGGGGGACCCATAAGTCCATATTTTCCAGTCAATAGTTAACATTATGGTACGCACTAGTGATGTCATTTTCAGAAAATTCCTGAAAATTGACCAAACCGATACCAATTTCATTGTAGCTATGCTGGCCTAAAACCAAACTGATTTTTCCCAACCAAAAATGAACAATTTTTTACCGACTTGCAATATTGGTGTAATATTGGTGTAAGTAAGCAAGCGTTACTTTGCATATGCAGGTGCATTTTTTTAGGGAAAGAAATACCTCAATAATACTTAATAGTATTGATGATCAGAATCCAAATTAATTGCCTGACATTCTTATTTCCAAGCTAGATACCTGCAGAACATGCCGAACTTCCTGCAAAAGAAGGTGGCCGGTCTGATGCATATCGCTGACTTGCTTGACCGAAACATACCTAAAATGTGTTCTCTGGCCAGCCAATAACCGATTCGGTATCGGAATTTTTTGGGTGGTATACCCAAATTTTGGTTACCGAATGACATCACTAGTACGCACGCATTCAGAAGAGCCGACTCTATTTCCCTTCCTTAATTTTCATTCAACTATTTTAATCCTCGCCCGTGCAGCGTCCGATCAGTGCGTGACCGTGCGGGGGGGGGGGGGTACAACCCCCTAGGGTTTCGCCTCTAATTGGGCTAGAGTTTTGATACACAATTTTAAGGTCATAACTCATTACGTGACCTCTGTGGTCATGTCAATGACCCAAAATTCAACCAAATTGTAAATGCGTATACATTGAATTTAATCGAGCTAGAATCGCGAATGAGCATATCATTATGTCAAATGGGTGCCAAATTTGAAATCAGCGTCACAAAATGTCCTAGAAACTGCCAAATTCCAGAAAAAGTTATGTCAGGTCATGTCAGGTCATTTGAGGACAGTGACATCGGTTGACCTGTGGAGGCCCATGACCCCAGTGGAACATATACTAATGTAAAATGGATTCAATATTTGAAATCAGCGTCTCAAAATGTCCTAGAAACTGCCAGAAGCCAAAAAAGTAATATCAGGTCATCGTAGGTCAGTGACCTCGGTTGACCTCCGAAAAGGTCAATCGAGGTCACAATCTCAAGGTAAGCCACAACTGTCACCTGGAAACACCTGTGCATATGCTCATGAACAACACACACTATGAAATTGCACAAGTTACAAAGATCAATACTACGGACGCCAGTTGCGCCTGACATGACCTTGAGAAACAGGTCAAAGGTAACGGGTCATGTGAGTTAGATATTCCAAACTTTCAGAGTATGTGGGACATTTTTCAAAAGTAGGGTTCTGAAAGTTGCATCGAAATCGGTTGATATTTACGCGAGTTATTCCTGAAAAACTGAGGGGGTTGGCATCATCACCCCCTGCACTGGCGAGGGTTAATGCCGATCACCAGAGACATTCGGTAACAGGTCATGCTTGTCTTTAAAGGGACACTCCCACCTTCCCAAAAGTTTAAAATGTACGCCGCTTGTGGTGCAAAATATGAAGCAATTGCTGCTGAACACGATTATGATATTCGTTTCTTGCAAATAGTGCTCAATTTCATAAAAAGTTAAGTTTTAATATTTGGGTTGATGACGTCACATTGAGCTCTAGAGAACTATACAGACATCCTTTACGCTGCCAAAGTATGGCACAATTATTTTGAGACAATTCTGGCGCTTCGAATACAAAAAAATAATCTACCAAACCATTTGAAACACGCAAATATATCCAAGTCTGGCCTTAAAACAAGTCGACTATCATCACCATTTGGTAAAGAGAGGTGACGCCATCGGCTTTAGACCCCTATTCAAATACACGTGGGGTTTATTCGTTACAATTGTCAAGACCAAGCTCGAATTTCTTTTTGATTATACCAATGTCGTTGTTTTAACTGCTACCCTACTTAATTTCAATGCAAATCCAACAACATGGCTATCTCAACTCAAAAGTAATGTTAAGGTGGGAGTGTCCCTTTAAGACGAGCAATGGCATGTTACCGAATGCCTCTTAAAGGAAATAGTTCACCTTGGATTTTTTTTTACCAAACACGATTTGATGACATTGTTTCATACAATTTCTTTTTATATTGTCAAAAATGACCTTATATCGCGCCGATTCAGGACATAAGGTCGTAAATTTGTATTGTTTATCAAAACTATATGCATACTCTCTGAGTCAGAGTCCTGACGTCACGCGAATGTAAACAAATGGTTCAGCCAATCAGATTCGAAAGTAGTCGCGTAAGGATAGACTCGCATTGGAGATGTGCCAACCGGCGGCCGGCGATTCGCTTGCTAGCACCAGCTGCAAGCTGATTGGCTGATGGTATAGCCTCTGCCCAGGCAGAACCAGTACAACATTCTTTCGCCAGCACCGCATTCCTTCGCCAAAAACTCAAATATATTCGGCTGGAAAGTCTTTTCAGTCAAGAAAATTTGCATATAGGGGTTTCCCAACACGGGCTACAAAACTGCTATCTCAGTTTAAAACTAATGTTGAAGGTGAACTATTTCCTTTAATCGCTAACGAAGGGTGTTACAATATGCCCGCAAGCTCCGATTTTAACTTTTCTTGTAGAGTAAGCCCTCTTTGTATTTGATGTATATCATCCACTCCACATTATGTCTTCTCGCGGATCCCAGATGAGTCTCTGAACAGGTCAGAAGGGCGTTGAAAAGGTTAAGGGCAGTGGCGGATCTACGGTTGGGCAAAATGGACAATTGCCCCCCCCCCAAACGAAATATCGGTTGGCAAACGTATGTTTTTGCCCCCCCCCCCCAACCGATCCAGCAGGTTGTGATTTTTGTCCTGGTACAGTGGCGGATAAATCTTTCTTCGAAAATACGATTTCTTTTTAAATTTGTACATGGGGAGACAACCAAAACAACACAGAAAGACACCCCTCCCCAAAAAATTGCCGTCCGACTATTTTTGATTTTCTTGAAAAGTTGTGCACTGGGGGTTTCAAGGGCGGGGAATTCATTGGTGGTGACCAAACAGATCCACAAAAATACATTTTCCAAGATACGGCCTTCCGTATTTTCCCAAGTTCACTGTGCAGGCCTAATTTTGACGACCAATAACTCCGAGACTAAAAAAGCGATTTTTATTTTTAAAAGATTGTTTGGATCAGGATTAGTCCTCAGGACGCGCCTGCCTTAAAGGGATTATACGGGTTTCCGTCATGAAAGTAAATGCACTCTTTTGCAGTTGTATGAGCTTTAAACACGCTTAAGACATATAACAGGGACCTCAATGCTCATTTAGTCCATTATTTCAGCAATTATCAGTTTTAAAACTTGGGCGTTTTTCGAGACTAGTATCAGATAACGAGTACTTTATCGGCACTACTGTCCACCACTTTTATCTTAAGATAAATTTTAGAGTTTTGAATTATCTGCAAGTCCTACACTGGATCACAAAATGATTATACAATTCAAAACTGACGGGACTTTGTATTATTGCACACTGTTCGTTGAGGTTTTGTGTTTTTGTGGTTTTCTTATCTCTGGCCTTTACGTTGAGAATTTGGTGGTGGCGTATTCAATTTTTGACATGAAAATTCATTACAAATATATAATTTTATGGGAAAACTAGGTAACTGCTGCTGTCATTGGAACAAAACAAGTTTATTTTCTTTCAAATATTGCTTATTTTACCGGAAATATACCATAAGTGAGGTGTTTTTATTATCATAAAAGAGATGACTGGCTCTGCCTCAGTCGGTCCTGCAGAAAATACGCGGTGGCATCACCGCGCACTTTGGAATGTCCTTACGTGCAGAAGAGGTAATTTCCAGAAAAATGTGGCTACCGTGGGATTTCTACCACCTTTATAAGTACATTTGTCATTGCATACTATGTAACTCAATTATTCTGGGAAAAAACACGTATAATCCCTTTAAGAGACCGCCCTAGGGCCCTCTCAAGCCACCTATGGCCCCTGAGACTGGTAAAGGCCAGCTAAAGCATGGAAAGGGTCTCCTCAGTCTGATATAGAGCGTGATTAGGCGTGTCCAGAGTTCTCTCAGACCCGCCAGTGCAGGCAATCTCAGACCAGCTAGTGTCTTCTGAGATCAGCGTTAACCCGCGCGGCGCTGGGGGGTAAATTTTACCCCCCCTCCCGGGTTTTCGCTATAGATTCAAAACTACACTAGATATCGACGCGAAACTTTCAGTACCTTATCTGGCATCGATTTGACGTCTTCAGATAAATTTTGGAGAAAATCGGTTGAGAAGTTTTTGCGAAAATAGCGTTTTAGTGACGTCATGTAACTCCATTTTCTGTCCAAAATGGACGAAACTTTGATCGATGATAGAACAGCGAGTATTAAAGCAAATTGCGAACAAAGCACGTCAAAAGGAAGAAAATGACATTCTCTACAAGATGGCTATCTCGGATTTGCACAATTTTGATTTTCTGATCCCCAAAATGCAAAAAATCGTTTTTATTTTTTTCAAAGTTTACCAAATCCAAAATTGTAAGAATTTTAAAAAAACCGGAAGATATGTCAGATAACCATCTCTAATGAGTGACTATTCCAAATTTCAAACAAATATCTATATTTTTGACCCCAAATGACACTAATAAGTGTTCAATGTGATGGACGCATTTAAAAAAAAATCGCAAATTTTGACATTTCTAGACATCGTACACAAAAACAAATTGCACCATTGGATTGCTGTGGCAAAACTAAACCGTAAACATGTGTCGGTTATTGCAAATTTTGGATTTCAAAATTTGACCTTTTTTGCCTGATCTTGACCTGACCTTGAGGTCAAATGTCAAAATAACCATTATTTTTGGATTCTACGTCTGAAATAACCCATGAGACATGTGTCACATGGGTTTCATATTACTTTTTCACAGTGTGACCTTTTGTGACCTGACTTTGACCTTGACCTGTACTTAGTATGATATTCATACTCAAGCATTACCCTCTCCTTATATTTAGAAGTGTTTTGGCAGAGTTTCGGCGCGCTGCTGTTGATAGTCCGGTCTCTGCAGCCAATAATCTCGAAAACAGGTGGTTTTGACCTTTGACCTGACCCTGACCTGATATGTGACCTTTTAAATAAAATTTTAAGAATTACTTAGAATCTTCCCATCGAGAGCTTCCGATCGCCGCCTTGCGCGTCTCGCTGCGATTATTGGTTCGGGAGACAAGAGGGGGGGGGGGGTAAAATTTACCCCCCCAGCGCGGCGCGTTCGGATGGAGACCCCAGCGCCGCGCGGGTTAAGGTGCTCCACGCATGCTCCACGGCATGCGTTTTTGATTTTTCTATTTTTTCGTTTTTTCGTTTTTTCGCTTTATGAGTTGATTTTTTCGCGTTTTTCGCTTCAATTTCGAAGTTTATCGTTTTTACGAGTTGTCACTTTTCACAATAGGAATTTCAGCTGGTTTGTACTGGATAAGTGACGGCCGACAGCGGTTTTGTCCTAATATCATATATATATATTGGGGCAAACGGTATCATGGATATCAACCGCCAGCATCTTTTGCGGCTGGTTTTCCTGCGGCGCCTGCAGAGAAGGCGCCAGGAGCGCCATCAGCGGACCTGCTGGGTGCGCCCAATTCTTCTTCGTCGGGACCAAACGGGCGAGTATCACACGCTGGTCCGCGAGATGCGGAACACCGACTCAGCCGCACACCAGCGGTATTTCCGCATGAGTGTTGAAGATTTCGACGAGCTGCTGGCCCTTGTCTCTGACAAGATAAAGAAGGAAGCCACCACCATGCGGGATCCCATCTCCCCTGGCGAGCGTCTGGCGGTGACGCTGAGGTTCCTGGCGGCGGGCGGCTCGATGAAGTCTGTGGCCGAATCCTACCGCATCGGGTACGCGACGATTCGCAAGATCATCCCAGAGGTATGCGAAGCAAACTGGTCTGAACTTGGGCCAACAGTTCTGGCCTTCCCGACCCCGTCTGAGTGGAGGCAGATGGCCAAGGACTTTGAGGCCATCTGGCAGTTCCCTAACTGCGTGGGCTCCGTGGATGGCAAGCATGTCATGATCGAGAAGCCGTCAAACAGTGGTAGCATCCATTACAATTATAAAGGGTTCTGCAGCGTTGTCCTCATGGCGGTAGTTGACGCCCACTACCGGTTCAGCTTCATCAGCGTCGGCGGCAACGGGCAGGAGAGCGACGGCGGCGTGTGGGCGGCCTGCGAGCTGGGCAGTATGCTGGAGGAGCAGCTGAAGGGTGGACCGGCAGTGCTGCCCGGGCCGGAACCGTTGCCCGGCACTGACACCGCCCTGCCACATGTGCTTGTGGCCAACGAGGCCTTCCCACTGCGGCCCTTCCTGATGCGGCCGTTTCCGGGGGCTCGGCTCAACCCTGAGCGCCGGATCGCCAACTACCGCATGTCACGCGCTCGGCTGACGTGCGAGAATGCCTTTGGTATTCTTGCACAAAGGTGGCGGATTTACCGAGGCCCCATCGGCTGCAGCGTCCCGAGCACGAAACTGATGGTGCAGGCCACCTGCGTGCTACACAACTTCCTGCGCGGCAAGGACGTGGCCCGCCAGGAGACGCGCCCGGGCTGCTACAGCACGCCTGGCGCTGAGGAGCGCGGCGAGGTGGCCGGCCTGGGCAACATCACCAACCCAGGTGCAGCACGCAACCCCACCAGGCAGGCGACCCAGGTGCGCGACGCCTTAGTCACCTACTTCAACGGCGTCGGCAGCGTCCCGTGGCAGCAGTCCCGGGTGGACCGGGCGGACGTCCACTAGACTGGACCCGCGGAGCGGAAGCGGCCACCGGACGACACGGACGCGCCACTCAGCACCAGTTGTCTGTGGGCGATGGGGCCTGCCGTGACATTCCAAGGAAGTTGAAATGTTCACCTTTCTCGACACCTATCTGTTGTAGCTTTGCTTAGCTTGAACCTAAATAAATGACAATCAGTTAATAGTCAGGTTGTTTTATGGAGAAAGGCACATTTTCAAATGAGCATGTTGAACAATGTTGGTGTATTTGTACCACTGGTGCACAACACTCTGGACTATCTATACCACTCTGCAGCGCACCACTCTGCAGCACACCACTCTGCACAACACAACTCTGGGAACACCACACGCGCCCGAACCACACACGAACCACACAACCACACACGAACGAACACAACCACACACTTACTCGCTAAGCAAGCGGTAAATTTCGTCGCGAGCACGCTTTGCATCATGCGCGTCACGGCTGTCCAGCTGGGCAAGCACAAAGCTTGCAAACGTGGCGTTCACAGACTTCGCAGCGGCGCGGTTGTGCGCCATCTCCTCCATTATGCGCTCCTCCACAGATGGCGACTCAGCGCTCGCTCGTCGTTTTTGGCGCTGCGTGACGCGCTGCTGCTGAGATTTTTTTTTTTTTTTTTTCCTAACCTCCCGGACCGGCCTATAGCCATTTCCCGGGGTGGGGGATTACTTCTGGCAATTTGCCAGGAAAAGAGTTACGTTAACCGGTTTATGTGACCCGGAGCTTGCTAGGGAGTAGGGTATCTATTTTACGTTAATGAAATGTTCAAAGTAAATATAATATATAGCCTTACGTTAAGTCTTTCGTTCAAGATCAAAGATAAGTAAAACACGAGACACACGTACATATACATTTTATTACATACACTGATGAACACACATACACTTGTACACAATGTCAGTGTTGATGGAGCCGGGTGGTGCCATCATTGCAACAACGGGAGACTGTTGCCAGTCTCCCTGGCTCCGGCGCCCCGGCGAGACCTGGCTGTGGGGTGTATTTAGCTGGGCAAAAAGTCCTGAATAATAAAAAACCCAGCGTCTAACGCAAAGGGGAAAAAACCTGCGCGGAGAGCCAAAATTGCGCTAGGCCAAAAACCCCTGTTATATTTGCTTAACTAGTCGTGTTTGGTAGAGAAAATCGAAGAGGAGGCTTGTCAGTTCGGGATAAATATCACCTAACAGTGTTTGGAGATTTAATGTGATGCGGTTTTGTTGTGTGTAATTAATAATGTTCTGACGTTTGACGTTGTGTACTGGGCAAGTAATTAGTAAATGTTTAATTGTGTAGCGCGGATAACCTGGACAATGTTGGCAACTTGGTGGCGGAAGATTGGCTATAATGTGATAATGCGTAATTTTTGTGTGACCGAGGCGAAGGCGTGCTAATACTATTTCTTTTTCTCTACAATTCTGATGACTAGATATAAAATGTTGGACTTTCGGCTTGATCGGATGGAGATGATAATGCGGAGCAGCGTCCCAGTCGCGCTGGCGCAGTATGCTAAGTTGAGAATTTATATAATTTAAAACGTCACATACAGGACTTGGAATGTGGTTTTCTGAAGGTAATTCTAGGCTCAATTTCGCTAATCTGTCGGCTTCCTCGTTTCCCGGGATACCAGCGTGTCCTGGGATCCAGAGGAATTTGATACTGATATTTAAATGCTTAATTATCTGTCTAATTTGAAACACTATCGGATTTCTACAGTCACTAATCGAGGAAATGGCTGAGAGCGAGGCAGACGAGTCTGTGCATATGATTACTTCTTTAAATTTTTCCTTTTTAACATATATTAATGCAAATAAAATTGATGATAGTTCCGCTGTGTATACGCTATTTGTGTCTGGAAGTCTGAAGTTACTGTTAACTGTGTTTGAAAAATATGCACCGCCGGTTCGGCCGTCGCGCCGTGAACCGTCTGTGTATATGTATGTGTATGTGTTGTGTTGTGCTTTGTGTTCGTGGAAGAGTGTGTGTGTCTCTGCCGCCGTGACTGTGTTTTTGTTGTGTGTGAAGAGGCGGTGTGTGTCTGGTGTTGTGTCGAGCCAGTGAGGTGTGAGTGGTGGTGTTGGCATTGTGTTGATGTGTGGGATGCTGAATAGTGTGAGTGTTTGTCTGATTCTGTGACTGATAAGTGGGTGTCGTTTTTGTAGTAGTGTTTGTCGTCTTGTGGGTGCGGGGTGGGTTAAGATGTGGAATGTTGGGCGTGTGGGGTGTGAACTTGCTCTGGCGTAGAATCTAAGTAGTGTGTATTTGCGTCGGCGGCAGAGTGTGGGTATGTTTGTGTCGATGTGTAAGTTTGTGGTGTTGGTGGTGCGACAGGCCCCTGTCACAATACGCAAGGCAGTGTTCTGGATGGTTTGCAATTTTTCAATTTTTTGGGAACATATATCATCAAATAAGAATGCGTTATAGTCCAGGATTGGTCGTATCAGGGAAGTATATAACTTGAGAAGAGTGGTGCGGTCTGCGCCCCACTCTCTTCCAGTTAACGACTTCATAATATTTATTCGTCGCGTACATCTTTGTACTAAATCATTGAAATGTGGGATGAACGAAAGACGAGTGTCGAGCGTTACTCCCAGATATTTGAATGATTTGACAAAAGGGATAATTTGATTGTTATATTTTAATGGAATGTAGGGCTCCACATATACAGCTTTTTTCGAGAAAATCAAGGATGCAGATTTACTTGGAGAAACTTCCAGACCCCACTGGTCGCACCATACCTTTATATCAATGAGGACTAGTTGTAGAATTTTGCTGGCTTGATCTACACTGGGGTGGGAGAGCCACACCACCAGGTCATCAGCGTACATTGAAAATTTCAGACCTTTGTCGATCTTGTTAATATTACTGAAAATGTCGTTAATCATGATTAAAAATAGAGTTGGAGAGAGAACCGATCCCTGTGGGACCCCGTGGTCCTGATTATGATTTGAAGAGTATGTGTTACCGCACCTTACATTAAAAGTTCTATTTTCTAAAAAGTTTATTATAAACTTGGCAAGTCTACCTCGAATTCCGGCCTTATGGACCTTTACTAGAAGTGCAGTCTTATTGACTCTGTCAAACGCGGCTCTCAAATCAAGGAAGAGGGCAACTGTGACCTCTTTCTCTAGAAAGCCGCGCTGGACAGAGTCGATAATACCAACTAAATTGTCCGCAGTGGATCGACCGGGTCGAAAACCACTTTGGTATGGGGAAAGTAAGTTGTTTGATTCAATGTATGTCCTGATACGTCCATTAACCATGCGTTCGAATAGTTTACATGCACAACTAGTTAGAGAAATAGGGCGATAGCTAGCGGGAGAAGATTTAGGCTTGCGAGGTTTAAGTATAGGAATTAGCGTACTACTATGCCAAGATTCAGGGAAAGTGCCATCAAACCACATGGTATTGAAGGCTGCTAGTAAGTTAGTGAGACCAGTCTCAGTCAAGTTTTTAAAGAAGGAGTAGTCAATTTGATCTGGCCCTACGGAGGTTTTACCGCATTTACTAATAGCGTATGTTAACTCTGAGTTGGTGAAAAGAGGGTTATATATTTCTACGTTGTCAGAGTCAAAGTTAAGAGATTTAAATTTATCGTTAAGTTGGTTAGTAAAAGTTGGTGTACATTGTTGTGTAGATGATATGTTAGCGTAGTGTTGTGCAAATTGTGTTGCCACCTCTAGGGGGATCGTGTAAGATGTGTTGTGGATGTGTAAGTGTGGGATTTTGTATGCCGGTGGTCTTTTATTTGAAAATGATCTAATTAATGTCCAAATTTTTGAAAGGGAGGTAAATCGATTAAAGGTAGATGAGAATTCCTGCCAAGAGTCTTTTTTTGCTTTGTTAATGATTGTTTTTGCCAGAGAGCGGGCCCGGCGTACTTCGTTTTCGTTATCAGCGGTAATACATGCTTGAAATTTTTTAAAAGCTCTTTTCCGGAGGGCGACAGCTCTCTGGCATTCTGTGTTCCACCACGGGGCAGTACGCTGTCGCGGGTGGTGTTGTGTGTGTGTGTGTGTGTGTGGAATGTGCTGATGTGCTGATGCGAGAATAGTGTTTAAAAATGTGTTAATGTCGGTCTGGGAGTCTGCGGGGTGACTAGTGTCAATGTGTTTTTGAAAGGAGGACCAGTCTGCTTTGCGAAGGTTCCATCTAGGCAGGGAGTAAAAATTTGTTTGCCCTGAAGGGGCTTGCAATTCTAAGTGAATTGGAAAATGATCGCTAAAAAGAGGATCAGATTGCACGTTAAATGTGAAAAGTGTCGCGATGCGTGGTGTGGTGAAGGCGAGGTCAATGGCGCTGTAAGTCACCTCGCCTCCTGAGTGGTGTACGTGTGTGTTTGATTGATCGTTAAGGAAGACCAAATTATGCCGGTCCAGTAGGTCCAGCATAATTTGGCCGCGGCGAGAGTCCAGAAGGCAGCCCCAAGCCCGACTATGCGCGTTGAAATCGCCCATAATCAGACATGGGGTGTTAATATTTTTAATAAGCTGGGAAAAAGAATCAATGTCTATGTCCTCATTTGGACGGAAATAGATAGAGATTAAAGTCATTTCTAGCTGAGCGATTTTAATATTGACGCCGACTGCGTCTAGGGTTGTTTTAAGATCAATTTGGTGATGCAAAAGATTGTTTGAAATGAGTAAGGCCGAGCCGCCTCGGCGCGGCTTTGTGTTTACGTTATGTGTATATAGACTGAAACCGGGGATTTTAAAGGTATATTTAATAAAGTCGGCGTCAATAAAATGGGTTTCCTGAACGGCGGCTGCTAACGGATTGTTATTTAATATATAATGTTTGAATTGCCCCCAGTGGGACACCAGAGATCTAGTGTTCCACTGGAGGACAAATTCCGAGTGTGGGGAAGCCATTATTTAGGTTTACGGTCCAGAGCGCGCCTCACTGCGGCCCTGGTGTGGCGGTGTCTGTGGGGGGATAAGGATGGTTGAGGGATGCGTGTTTTTTGTTGTGTTAGGATGGGAGTCCCCAGCTGCCCGGCTCCGGGCGGCGTGTCGGCGCTACTATTCGCGGACATGTCGTCATAGCTGTAGGACAGCTCAGAGCCGGCCCCGAGGCTGGCTGGCGAGGGGGGGCTGATAGGAGGGTTGGAGGACTGGCTGCAAGTGCTGCCGGGGGACGATGGTGGGTCTGTGCGCAGAGCAGCCAGACCCGTCTCCGGGAATGACGGCGCACTCGCGGCACTCACATTGCAGCGCAGCGATGGCGGTGGCGAGTCAGAGAAAGTTGGCGCGTGCCTTGGTGGCGGTGGCGCATCTGACGTAGTCAGCGCGCACGGCGGTGGCGGTGGCGCATCACGTTGGTCACGTGTTTCGGTGTCGCGCTCCGACTGGGACTCGACGTCCTGAGCCGGAGTCCCGGGGGCGGTGGGTCGTCCCCGGGACTTTGGCAGCGCTTCGGGGCGCATCGGTTGGGTGGGAGGCGGGGGAGAGTTCCCCATCGCGTCCCGAGAGGTGTTCGGGCTGGTTCTGCCCTCTGGGCCTGCGGTCGGACTTCCGGTCTGTGGACCGTGTCGGCGCTGACCTCGAGAGGGGGGAGGCGACCTCGCAAGGAGGACTTCGGCGTAGGTGGCGGCTGGCCAGCTAGCCTGGGGCTGTGCCACAGCTCTGTCCTTGACAGGAGCCTCGGCCGCCCGCTTGCGCTCTTCCATTTTTGCCAGCTGGTCTTGCCAGGCTGGGCAATCACGGCACCAAGCAGCGTGTCGTCCCGAACAGTTGGAGCAGCGTGGTGCTGTTCCAGTGGGGCAGTCGTCGGTCAGATGCCTGTCGGCACAGTTGAGGCACTTGGGCTCTCGGGCGTGACAGGTGTGCTCGGTGTGACCGAAGCGGCCACACCGGTAGCACTGCCGGGGGTTGGGCACCCAGGGTTTCAGCTTGAGGACCTCGTAACCCGCCACGATGGAGGGCGGGCAGATGAGGCCGCGAAACCTGAGTTTGAGGAGCGGGCTCAGTTTCCCATTTTGTTGGGGACGGAACCTCGTCACCTCAGTGACTCCTTGGGGGTGGAGCTCGTACAGGAGCTCCTCCTCGTCCAGCATGGTCAGAATAGGGGCGTAGCACACCGCCTGAACGGTGTTCATGCGGTCTGCAGCCTTCGTCGAGATCGGTAGGTCCAAGAAGGTGGTTTGGCCGAGCAGGGTCAGAGCCTGCGATCGGTCCTTGACCTTGACCAGTAGAGCGCCCGATCGGATGGACCGGGCAAACTCTACATCTCCGATCAGGTGGGATAGGGCCCGCCTGATTCGGAAGGGGCTGAGCCCCCCGAACGAGTTTCCACTCGTGAGTTGCAGCAGCAAGAAGCTGCTGCCCTCGGGGATGTCGGGTGGTTCGACAGGTGGCTCACGGTCGGGAGGGTGGGTGCGCGGGTCTCGGGGACGAGCCCCAGCGGTGGCCATGGTGGGAGAGGAGCAGGAGGGTGTCAGACGGTCGCGCAACTAAAAAACGCTGCGGCGCCGGCACGTTGTGGGTGAGTGCTGTGGTTGTGTGGTGTGGATGTGGGTTGCCTTAAGGGCTGAGTGCGACTGGAGCAGCTGAAGGCCGTGATGGGTGCATTGTTAGTGTTAAAAATCGGTGGTTAAAATTGGCGGACCGCGTGGAGCGCGGTCGGAAATGTGACGTTTTGGCGGGAAACTGAAGGTCAAGTGTTTTGGCGGGAGACTGAAGGTCAAGTGAGGAGGACGATTAAACCGGAGTGTGAGGCTGGCTGAAGGCAGGGATAGATAACCCGTAGAGATTTAAGAAAGAGTTAGAGAGAGAGTAGGGTAGCGTGGTAGAGAGATGGTGAAAAGGAACTCCAGGCCGGCTTGTTAAGTGCCGCTGCCACCCCTTGCGGGCCAAGCAGGGCAGTGTCACCGTTAGGTTGCCACCGGTGGAGAGAGTTTAGGAAAGATAAAAAGTAGAATGAAAAACAGTGAGGCAAGGCGCAAATCAAGTGAGTGAGGGGGGGTTAGGGCTAGGGGGAGGCGGGGTGGAGGGATGGGCGTTGCGAAGTTCGCACTGCCGGGATCTGTGATCAGGGGGAAGGGAGGGCGGTGGGTTCAACTACTCCGCTCTTATAAGAGCGGAGTAGTGGGGAGTGGAGGGTTGGGAGGAAAGTTACGTTAAAAGAGTTAATTATCACGAATTCCAAAGGAACCTTTCGCGATGTGCTGCTGAGAGGAGCTAGGGGTGGCTACTGACGGAGCGGGTACCGCGTAGGGCGACGGCGGCAGGCGTCGGTAGCGGGTAGGGCGACGGCGGCAGGAACCGCAGCGGCAGCGGGAGCGGTCAGGTCACCGGCGGCAGGCGCGGTCAGATCTCCGTCGACAGGAGCGGTCAGGCCACCGGCGGCGGGAGCGACCAAGGCGGACGTCCTGATCGTGCCATGGGCATCGGGAGCCGCCAGGGCAGCAGAAACTGGGCGGGTCCGGAAATGGGCGGACCTAAAAGTTTGAGAAATGGTTCAGACCTAAAAAGCACACATAACACGTCACCGCCAACGACGGCAGGGCAGGTCAGGTGGGGGTCAGGTGGGAGTCAGGTGGGGGTCAGGTGGGGGTCAGGTGGAGGTCAGGTGGGGGCCAGGTGGGGGTCAGTTGGGGGGGGGGCAGGTGAGAGCAGGGCAGGGTAGGGCAGGGCAGAGCAGAGCAGGACAAAGCAGGGCAGAGCAGGGCAGAGCAGGGCAGAGCAGGGCAGAGCAGGGCAGAGCAGGGCAGAGCAGGGCAGAGCAGGGCAGAGCAGGGCAGAGCAGGTCAGAGCAGGGCAGAGCAGGGCAGAGCAGGGCAGAGCAGGGCAGAGCAGGGCAGAGCAGGGCAGAGCAGGGCAGAGCAGGGCAGAGCAGGGCAGGGCAGGGCAGGGCAGGGCAGAGCAGGGCAGAGCAGGGCAGAGCAGGGCAGAGCAGGGCAGAGCAGGGCAGAGCAGGGCAGAGCAGGGCAGAGCAGGGCAGAGCAGGGCAGGGCAGGGCAGGGCAGGGCAGGGCAGAGCAGGGCAGAGCAGGGCAGAGCAGGGCAGAGCAGGGCAGAGCAGGGCAGAGCAGGGCAGAGCAGGGCAGAGCAGGGCAGAGCAGGGCAGAGCAGGGCAGAGCAGGGCAGAGCAGGGCAGAGCAGGGCAGAGCAGGGCAGAGCAGGGCAGAGCAGGGCAGAGCAGGGCAGAGCAGGGCAGAGCAGGGCAGAGCAGGGCAGAGCAGGGCAGAGCAGGGCAGAGCAGGGCAGAGCAGGGCAGAGCAGGGCAGAGCAGGGCAGAGCAGGGCAGAGCAGGGCAGAGCAGGGCAGAGCAGGGCAGAGCAGGGCAGAGCAGGGCAGAGCAGGGCAGAGCAGGGCAGGGCAGGGCAGGGCAGGGCAGGGCAGGGCAGGGCAGGGCAGGGCAGGGCAGGTGAGGACAGATCAGGTGGGGGCAGGTGAGGACAGATCAGGTGGGGGCAGGTGATGGCACAGGTGAGGATTACAAGGCCATGCTCCCTTCCCCCGCTGTTGGCCTTGAAAGAAGAACATCATGTCTCCAAATACATATAGAGCAAGCAAATACAAAGGATTCTGATCACACATTTCATGTTAAAAACTTACTGTTATTATATTTGAATTGAATTTTATTTTAAACCAAGCAAGTCAATACACTCAGCAGCCCTAGTGAGCACCTACTGGAAAGGGAAGCATGTGTATAGTTCATGTTTCAGACCTGACATGGCTCAAAGTTCATCAATTGCAAAATGCACATGGAAGTGGTGAAGATCCAATAGCTGAATAGTAGAAGTTGAGATGCTCATCATAAAAATGTGTGTATCTTCTATGTTCTGTAGAGGGATAATCAACCAGATGAAGTACTTTGACCACTTTGAGCCATGTCAGGTCTGAAAGCAAACAAACTATAGCAGTATCACAGCCATTCTTATTTCTGATGGAAACACAATAACACTGTGGAAGTAGGAACATAAGGAAGGGATATTCACATTCCCCGCTTCACAACAAGAAGCAGAAATGACAACTGCTGTCCATAGGGCCCCAGCTTGTTTAAATCATCTGTGCTGGGCTACCACTCGGAGCAGCTTTGCGAAGTCGCTGGAGGAAGTAGTTTCTAGCCTTCCCCCACAGAGATTTTGCATTCTCAACTGAAAAAAACAAACAAATTGGGGTTGTTAATAAAGCATCTTATTTGTATTGTTTCTTTTTGCACCATGAGCATGAAATACAAAACAAGCAACTTTATTCATACTAAGATCACAAAAATAATCAAAACAACTATCACTCTTTGTCTGTGTGCAAGGTGGGTCATACCTGACAGTCCAGTCACTCCTGCCACGTCACGCCTCCACACAACCTCCTTATCCGACCTCCTCAAACTGTAGAGGCGGCACCTCTTGTCCCACAATGTTGGGGCCTCTCGTACGGCCTCAATGAGGGCCTCAGTTCCTGTCATGCAAAAAAGACAAATATCAATTCCCAATGCTCACCATGGTTAAAGGGTGGAAGCTATATCTAGGTTGCTAATAACTTCAACTTGAAACTGAAAAGGTAGTTACCTATTTATCAAACTCACTGCAATACTGGTATCGGTATGGGCTCGCACTAAAAGCTGATTTTTTTTTCTCCAGCAGTTGGCCGCCAGGGACTGCTAGTGAGCCTGGGTGTTATGACGTCGCAGGCGGTTCACTTTATTCAAGATAATGCTGTCTATTTAGCATTAGCTGGTACCATTTGCTTGCGAGTTGTGACGTCATAACACCCTGGCTCACTAGCAGTCCCTGAGCCGAGGCAACCAGGTGAGTTGACCTGGCGGCCAACTGCTGCTAAAACTCCAGCTTTTAGTTTGAGCCTCAGTATGGGTTTGTTCAGATTCTTCATCGGATGGTAAATTGAAGCAACTGATGTTGGTGATAACAATTCAGCCAGTTTGATAAATATACAGAGAAGAATTATCCCAGCCAAAGCTAGGAACTATAACCAACCTTCCTCACACATGTTGGCGCCTTCCATTTCAAGATCAACTTCGGCTCCCACTGCGATTGAGTCCATGATGTCCATGATGTCAACCTGAATATCAATAGGTATTAAACTAGTAATAAAATACAAAATATTGCAGGGGTGGAAAAGTTGATGTCTGTTGGTATTATTAATTTGTACTCAAGAATTGTGATTAGACCAAATGTTTTATTTTGTATACCCTGTGGGAAATACAAATTTGCTGGATAATCTGACCAATCTTATCTTCTATTTTCATCAAAGAACACCTCCAGTGCAAAATTATATACCAACGAACATCAACATTTCCACCCCTGAAAATACGTACTGAGGCAGGCTGCTAGCTGTAAAATGCAGAGTTCTTATATCAATGTAAAATGTAGATGCACAAAATTGAATTTTACTCAAGATAAAGGCCCTGGAAAAAGGTATGTTGAACACGCGCTTCGCTAACGCCGCACCACATTCACTTTGGCGATATATAGAAAAAGCGATGTTCAACCCAAACTTTTGGGTTGAATCAACGTTTCGCTTTTACATTTTTTCGCATTTTTCGCGTCGCGTTTTCGTTTTCTGAGTACGTTTTTTCGTTTTTCGCGCGTTAAAAAAAAAATCACCTTCACTCGTGGAGCTGTCTCCATGTAATCCTATAGCACAGGAAGTTTTTCGAGACCGGAAAAAACGAAAAAATCAAAAAAACGTAATTAAAAAAGCGAAAAACACGTGCCGTGGAGCCTGTACTTTAAGCTCTCGTAGATCTGACAAGGGCCCTCCAGACCTGCCCCGGGTCCTTTCAGACCGAGGGCCCTCTCAGCACGGCCGAGGTTCCCCAGACTAACCAAGATCTCCTTCAGGCTGACCGAGGGTCCTCTTAAACCTGACAAGAGCTCTCACATGTTAACGAATTGTATATAAGAGAGTCGTAATGTCATCTGACCGGCTCAGTGCCCTCTCATCATCATGCCACCATACCTCTCAGACCGATTAGAGCCCTCTCCGGCCGGTAAGGGCTCTCTTAGAATTGGCAGGGGCTCTTTCAAACAGGCTTGATGCCCTCTCAGACCTGGTGAATTCCCACTAACGCCATCTGAGGACCATCTCAGGGGGGGGGGGGGGGGCAGAGGCTCTCGCAAACCGTCTAGGGCCATCTCAAACTGGCCCTAGCTCTCCCAGGCGCACGACGTTTTTGTGCCCATCTTGCCTATCATTTGTGCAACTTTTCCTATATTTTTATCCGAGGTCATCTCGGGTCACGACTTAAGGTCAGTTCAGGCGAACCCACCTCTGAATAAGATATACAGGGAAATAATGACCTTTTCCCACAAAAATGGAGTTATCACTTGTGTGGCGACTTAAGTACACAAACTGGGCATAGACACATGTCTGGAGGGATGCCTATAAGAAACATGGAAAGTTTGTCCTCCTCGTGGGATATGTGTATATTAGAAATCTGAATAATTTGTCACGTTTCCAATACTAATGGCGATCGTCATTAACAGTGTACCATTGCACGATTGTTTCAGACGTTTGCTAGAATTGTAATACTTTGTAAAGGCGCTGAGTGTGAGCCAGTTGCCTAGAGCTTGGTGTGTAGCTCGTCAGCTGAGTCTGATCCAGCTGAGAGACTTTGGGGACCTAGCCGAGTCTGAACTGGCTACGGTTTCCTTGTCTCACCAACCCACTGCCCGGAAACACTCTCTTGGTTAGTTGAAAATGTTAATTGACATCATGTCATTGCATTGCTCTATTACTTGTCATTAACTGGAGTCGTTACTTGTCATGTTTAAGAGCTGCCATTCAGTATTATTTCTCATGGTTATGGTTTAGCACCGAGTGTTCAGCCTGAGATGATGTTGCAGTTAATGTTGCAAGCGTTGTTTAAGCATAACTGCAGCTAATAAGTAACTGAAAACAATGATAGTTTGTTGACCGCTAATTTGTGTACGGAAATATCTGCCTACAGCATATAGTTATCAACAGGGGTAACAGGTGCAAGTTGCATGTTTTGTCCGGCAGAAACCGCATCGTTGCCCTGCTAATGCTGCCTGCACTGTGACTTGCTGCTTGCTTGCTGCTGCACTACTACATGGCACTGGTCTCAATACCACTGTCTGTCCCCTTTCCTCTGTTTTATTTTATTTTCATGTTCTGTTTGAGTGAGCACAGAGCGGGGTCGCGAGGCGCGTTTTGGAGAATGGGCAGAGACAGAGGTGAGAACAGTTTCAAGAGAGTGTTATGTCGACACTTTGTGAAGATTTAGCAGGTTAAGTTTATCAAGATCGTACTGTAGTCATTTGTGTTTTAAGTTGGAGGATATTTCAGTGCTGAGGAACATGCGGGCATTGAAGAAGGGAAACCTCACCAGAACAAGACGAAGATCCTTTGTGCTAATAGACACAGTGGGCAGCAAGAGAGAGCTACGTTCAGTCATGAAGAAGCTGGACGTTGTCCTGCAAGAAGTGCTGGAAGCAAACCTGAAGTACGCAGTAGCACTGCAGGATGAAGGTGAAAGGAGAAAGAGCGAAGAATATGGACAAGAAGTCTCAGAAGAGTACAGGTTGGCTCTGGATAGAGTAGAAGCCCATCTGAAGGAACTAGCTGGAGAACCTCCCTCAGAGGCCACCACAAGATCATCAGGTGCTTCAAGAGCTTCAGCACGGCATGCTACCAAGATGGCACAGGTCGAAGACAAGGTTCGAGAACTGGAGTTGGAGCAACTGCAACACCGCTTGCAAAGGGAAGAGGAAGAGCAGAAGATACGTCGGGAGGGGCAACTGCAAGAAAAACAAGATGCCCTGAAGTCTGCGAAGCTGAAAGCAGAGTTGACGAGAGAAGCAGAGAGTGATCTTGATTGAGACCGCAGAGATGACTTCACTGCTGAGGGTCAACCAGAAGGCGACAAAGAAGATGCAAGAAAAGAACTGGCCACATCCCATCCAGCGCATGAACCTGCAACATAACTGTTCCGGCAGAGCCTGCCACGGCTGAAGCTACCGACTTTCAGCGGAAGCGTGGAAGAATGTCCAAGATGGTACTCGCTCTTCATAACACTGGTACATCACCAAGAGATGAGCACTCATGAGAAGATGGCACACCTTCAGAACACAATGACAGGTGCGGCCAGAGCCACCATAGGCGGGATGGTGTGCGACGGGAGCTCCTATGAAGATGCTCTGCAAGCCTTGCGCGAGCGATACGGCAGAGATATCGATGTCGTTCAAGCAACGCTGAAGACGGTGTTCTCCTGCCCAGGACCGAAGTCATATGATGCGAAGTCCTTCGAGAAGTACTACGGTGCAGTTCACGGTGCATCAACAACGCTCATGAAGATGGGATACGAAGGAGATCTCCAGTCGTGCGAAAACCTTAGACGAATCATCAGCAAGCTTCCCATGGACATGATGAAGGCTTGGGCCGAACATTCTCTGGGTATGGAGCACCCGACTCTGATCAACTTTGACGAGTGGCTGCGGACGCAAGTGCGAGTTCTCCTGAGCTGCGAGGCAACAGCACCATCAGCCAGTCAACAGAAGAGGACGGTGGGGATGTTTGCGACCACGGCTACCATGTCAGGCGAGAGAAGCTGCGTCCTCTGCGGCAGAAGCCATGGGCTCTGGCTCTGCGAGAAGTTCAAGGCGAAGACTGTGGATGAGCGAGCTCAAGCTGTTGCTGCGAATCGTTTGTGCTTCAGCTGCCTGCGACCTGGACACCAAAGCCGAGACTGTAGAACCGCTCGAGCATGCGGCATCGACGGCTGCGCTCTCAGGCACAACCGGTTACTGCATGGCAGCAAGAGCGTAAGGAGGCTGGCTTCGTCTTCCACACCTGTAGCAGGAACGGCTGAAAGCAACGCAAGGGAGGTCACCATCGCGTCCGTCCGGCGGGAGACAAGAGACCGCTCTTCTGTTCTCCTTCAAGTCGTTCCTGTGCGCGTCCATGGTGTCGACGGGAGGTACAAGGACACCTTGGCGCTGTTAGACCCTGGTGCGCAGACGTCACTCTGCAACACGTCCGTTCTGGATGAGCTGCATGTCGTGGGGGAGACTCAGCCGCTCCGACACAACAACGTGGAAGCTGCAGGCCGGGAGAGGTTGTCCCGACGAGTTCAACTGGAGCTTTCTTCTCTTGCAGACACAGAAGATGGCACGACGAAGATTTGCGTGCCAGAAGCATTCTCAGTAGACAGAGTGAACGTACGAACTCCGGTCTTGAAGAGTAAGGAGGTGTCGAAATGCAACAAAAAAGAAGCAAAAAAATTAATACGCCACCACCAAATTCTCAACGCTAAAGGCCGGAGATAAGAAAACCACAACAATACAAAACCTCAACGAACAGTGTGTAGTAATACAAAGTCCCGTCAGTTTTGAATTGCATAATAATTTTGTGATCCAGTGTAGGACTTGCAGATAATTCAAAACTCTAAAATTGATCTTAAGATAAAAGTGGTGGACAGTAGTGCCGATCAAGTACTCGTTATCTGATACTAGTCTCGAAAAACGTCCAAGTTTTAACGCTGATAATTGCTGAAATAATGGACTAAATGAGCATTGAGATCCCTGTTATATGTCTTAAACGTGTTTAAAGCTTATACAACTGCAAAAGAGTGCATTTACTTTCAGGACGGAAACCCGTATAATGCCTTTAAGGCCCTTCCCGGGTCCTAGGGTCATATGCCGGTCTTGGACATATGACCCTAGGACCTTTGTTATATGCCTTTGTCATTTCTGATAGTGCTCTTGCTTTTTTTATCCAGTTTTCGGAAAGGCTCCCTCTTATGATTTCATGGAAGAGCAAAATTATATGTTTACCCACAACCTTGAAATTGGGGGAATAAGCTGCCCTCCTGCCCCTCTTGTGCCGGCCCGCGGGATTGGGGTGGAAAGGCAGGGTCTGTGCAGTGGGGCAATTTGCCGTGTTTCATTCTAAAACAATGTCCTGTAGAGCAGCGAAGTGTGCCGAAATACAAGTTCGTGATTGAAGACAAGAAAGGCGTGTAAATTGTACTATACTGTACTATGTTTGCTATACCTACATCTATTGCAATTTGGATGTTGATTGTTGAGTACTGTTCATAGGTATTTATTTTGCGCCGAAGGCACTTTTTTTTGCGCCGTGATTTTTACAGATATGTCGATTTTCGCCAAGCACATCAAACAATAATTGCCTCTATTCATTAAAATTACTGACTCAAATATAGGCAGTGATTCACTGATCGTAAGGGTAGTCTGTCCTTATACTTGAAGAAAGAACCGATAGAGAAAGTGTTCATCAGAACAATCATGGGGTTCAGAAACGGGTAGAATTTTGAAATCAGGACAATGATCTCACGTTTCAGTTTTTCTGACTCTGCCCCAAAATACGGTAGCACAAAGTATCTTTCCAGTCTGGGTACGTCAAAAGACCTGGTTACAGAAAACCTTCCTTTTCCGGTTTAGGTACTAGCTTCTTTAGCTTCATGTCCAGGTCGCTAAAGTTTTGCTCCATCTCGTCTGCCATTTTTAGAGCGTATCACCTCAGTTCTACATATTCGTATCTACATTCTGAACTTGAGGTTATCAAAAAGTTATTTAGAGACAACGGCTTCCCCCGTAAGTTTGTGAATTCATATATTCGCAAATTTCTCGACTCTCAATATTTAAGACCCACCAGGTCTTTTGACGTACCCAGACTGGAAAGATACTTTGTGCTACCGTATTTTGGGGCCGAGTCAGAAAAACTGAAACGTGAGATAATTGCCCTGATTTCATAATTCTATCCCTTTCTGAACCCCAGGATTGTTCTGGCGAACATTTTCTCTATCGGTCCTTTCTTCAAGTATAAGGACAGACTACCCAAAAGTTGCCAATCGACTGTGGTATATAAATTGTGTTGGGCCTCGTGTGAGGCATCTTACGTTGGTTCTACTATTCGTAATCTCAACAGTCGGATTCAGCAACATTTGGGTAAGTCTGTACGTACTGGAAAGTTTCTTGCCAATCCTGACCCCTCTCCTATACGTGAACATTCACTTGCCTGTGATACCTTAGTATCACCCGACAACTTTTCCGTCTTAGGGAAGACAAACTATGTACTAGATTTAAGAATATTAGAGTCGTTACATATTTTCCATCAAAAACCTTCTATCAACAACATGTCTTCTGCCTTCCCTCTGCAAACTGTTCGTTGAACATTTGAAAGAGGTTTGCCTAATCTTTGAGTCACGAGTATTGTTTCCCTTTCCTTTATATTTTCAAGTGTGTGCCTGCGTCCTATTTTGTTGATCTGTCTTAGCGTAATATAGCTATACAGAATGTTTTATATATATTCTATTCATGAATAGAACGGTAACTGGGAGAAGCAGACGTTTTGTTTTACCGGGGTAGATTCCCGTTCATGGTGCCTGAAACCTGGGGAAGGAGCCCACGGCTGATCCCAGTGAAGTCAAAGTGCAGTTCAAACTGTCAAGATGGCTGAAAGAGCACGCGTGTCAGCAAAAGGCTGGTTGACAAGGGCCGGCAAGAAGCTGGAAAAGGTGGCTGAGGAGTTTGAAACTGCTGATGAGGGCGAGTGGAGAGCTGAGGCTTCTGCGGCTCTGGCTGATTTCGACAGGAGAATGAATGCATTTGAGATGGCTCAGGCCAATGTCGAAATCGTGGTTGAAGAAGAAAGGTTGATGGAAGAAATCGAGAAGGCAGCAATCTTTGTAGACTCGTTCTCGAAGATAAGAGCAAAGATTGAAGTCATGGTATTCAATTCGGCCAAAGTCATGAAAAACACAGCTGATATCAAGCTGCCAAAGTTGGATCTGCCTCTGTTCACAGGTGAATATGAACAGTGGCCCTCATTCTGGGAGGCGTTTGAGGCTTGCGTGATCAATACGGGAATGCCTGAGGTCAATAAGTTTGCCTACTTGAGATCTCTACTCAGAGATGAAGCAGCAAAGAGCATTGAAGGGCTCTCGCTCACAGCTGCCCACTTCAAGGATGCATGTGATATGCTGAAGAACCGGTACGGACGACCTGAAAAGCTCAGATTTAAGCACATTGAAGAGATGTTGAATCTGAAAGCATCAGCCTGTGGAGACCTCAGGAAACTTCAAGATACGCTGCTAGTGCATATAAGAAGTCTAGAAGCACTCAATGTTGAGGGACACCAGTATGGTGTCTTCCTGACCCCACTGGTTCTCTCCAAGCTGCCAGAGTCTGTGCGGATGGAATGGGCCAGAGGGTCTGAAGGGAAGGAAGGTGACTTGGACCACCTTCTGCAGTTTCTGGAAGAGGAAGTGAAGAGGCGCGAGCGGTCAGGGACCTTCTCGGCTCGCTCACATCCGACTTCAGATGAGAAGCTGCACGAGAGGCAGTCAGCCTCTCCAGAGAACCTGACGCCATGGAGGCGGAACAAGAGGCTGCTCTCCGGCAGACCCACTGCCACGGCTGCTGCCCTGACGTCGATGGAGACTGGAGGCTGCAGCTTCTGCCAGCAGCAGCATGCGTCTGACAGATGTCCTGTCTGGTGCAACCTGAGTTGCAACGACAGGTATCAGGCTTTAAAGGTTAGAGGTCTTTGTTTCTGTTGCCTGAGTCCCAACCACAGTGCTAGGTACTGTAAAGTGAGGTGTCGTCACTGCAGAGGGAGGCACCACCAGATGTGTTGTTTGAGAACCCATGCTGTGAATAGTGATGGTCCACAGGTATCGGTGGGGCCACAGCAGGGACCAAGGGAGGGGGCTAAGCCGAAAAGTGATGTCGTACCGGGGGAGTGAGCGCTGGTGCTCAAGGAGGGTTGGGTGAGTGACACGCCTGGCCTAACCCCAGGCCAGGAGTGTCACTGTCTTGCAACACTGATGGGTTTTGCTCCGTATTGCCAACTGTGACGGTCAATGTGATGTCAGTGCTGGGTCCTGTGAAGGCCACACTCATTTTTGATTCAGGATCAGATAGGACATATGTGTCTGAACAGCTGATGAAAAAGGTTCAGGGCAAGTGGAAGGGGTCATGTGAGATGACATACGCTGCTTTTGGGGGTGGAAAGTCGAGCAGTACTTGCAATGTGTATGAGTTTGAATTGACCGGTGCAAACCTCGCTGTGCCTACAGTGCAAACGATCCAGGCGGTGCAGGTGCCGGTGATCTGTGCTCCTCTGGTCCGTCCCAGTGTGAACACCAGTCTCCTCCATTTCTTCAGCCATGTGGAGCTAGCTGATGAAGGCTTCTCGTCTGAAAGACCTCAGTGTCCCCAACAGATTGACATCTTGGTAGGTCAAGACAGGTACTGGACCTTGATGAAGGCTGGCCTTATCCGCAGTACAGAGGGACTGGTCGCTCAGGAAACTGCCTTTGGGTGGGTACTTTCTGGCATGGCAGAGGGGACCCATGGTGAAATGTCAGGGGGGAGACCTGCTTTGCTGACCATGAGTGACATGACTCTGTGCCCTCCTAGTGTGGGAGACATGTGGTCACTGGGGGGATTTGGTGTATGTGATGAGGCAGAGTCCAGTGTGTTGACTGATTTCAACAACAGTGTGAGCTACGAGTCTGGTAGGTATGTAGTTCAGCTGCCGTGGAAGAAGGATCATTCAGGTGATCAGCTGATGGACAATCGGGCGGCGGCCGAGTCACGACTGGCTAGTCTCACTCGTAGGCTCTCCAAGGATCCTGAGCTGCAGGCAGGCTATGATGCTGTTCTGCAGGGGATGGAGGGTGATGGGGTCATCTCTGAGGTGCCTCCAGAGCAGATGGTGTCTGAGCAGCGCACCTTCTATCTTCCTCACAGGCCTGTGGTGAAGGCAGGTAGTATATCTACCAAGATAAGGCCTGTGTTTGACGCCTCAGCCAAGGGACCAAACGGCATCTCGCTTAACGATTGTGTTGAGGTGGGACCCATGCTGATGCCAAACCTCCAGGAGGTGCTGTTACGTTTCAGGAGATGGAGGTTCGGTCTGTCTGCGGACATTTCGAAGGCATTCCATCAGATTTGTCTGGCTGACAGGGACTTGGATGCACACCGGTTTCTGTGGCACAGAGATGGCCAGACGAGGGTGATGCGCTTCCAGAGGGTCGTGATGGGGGTGGCGTGCAGTCCTTTCTTGATGAACGCCACCATCAGGCATCATCTGTCGCGGTATGATGACTCGCCACTGCTCTGTGAGTTGAGGGACAATCTGTATGTTGATGATTGGTTCTCTGGTGCAGACTCCAAGGAGAAGGTGAATGAGATGCTGCAGGAGGCCAGCTGCATCATGGGTGGAGCTGGGATGGAGCTTGCAAAGTGCTACAGCAACTCCACTGACCTGTTTGAGAAGGCTCAACAGGCATCTGCAGCAGACGGGATGGGCAGCGTCAAGGTCCTCGGTGTGAGGTGGTGTCATGATGACGATTCCTTCTCGTTTGCTGGTGATCAGCTTCCCACAGGGGTGGTTCCCACCAAGCGGCTGGTACTCAGTGTGTTGGCGCGTCTGTTTGACCCTCTGGGGTTTGTGACGCCATTTGTGAATAGTGATGGTCCACAGGTATCGGTGGGGCCACAGCAGGGACCAAGGCAGGGGGCTAAGCCGAAAAGTGATGTCGTACCGGGGGGAGTGAGCGCTGGTGCTCAAGGAGGGTTGGGTGTGGGGCCTAACCCCAGGCCAGGCGTGTCACTGTCTTGCAACACTGATGGGTTTTGCTCCGTATTGCCAACTGCGACGGTCAATGTGATGTCAGTGCTGGGTCCTGTGAAGGCCACACTCATTTTTGATTCAGGATCAGATAGGACATATGTGTCTGAACAGCTGATGAAAAAGGTTCAGGGCAAGTGGAAGGGGTCATGTGAGATGACATACGCTGCTTTTGGGGGTGGAAAGTCGAGCAGAAATTGCAATGTGTATGAGTTTGAATTGACCGGTGCAAACCTCGCTGTGCCTACAGTGCAAACGATCCAGGCGGTGCAGGTGCCGGTGATCTGTGTCATGTTTCCGAACAGGTCAGTGGAGTTGCTGTAGCACTTTGCAAGCTCCATCCCAGCTCCACCCATGATGCAGCTGGCCTCCTGCAGCATCTCATTCACCTTCTCCCTGGTTTCGGCACCATGAACGGGAATCTACCCCGGTAAAACAAAACGTCTGCTTCTCCCAGTTACCGTTCTATTCATGAATCACCTTGCATCGACATCGCCATCACACACCGTAACTTGAGGGCATCCGACACCATAGCCGTGCTCCACAACACCTTCACCTTCGCCCACTTCCAACCACAATACCTTATGCATCTAACACGCGGAGCTCCCTCTCCAAGCCGCGCCACATTCACTAATACCAGCTGCTGCCCTATATGTGCGACCAAATGCCAGCTCATCACCAAATTCCTTCAATGCACAAATGAATCGACGGCGGGCGACAACTGCCGGCAGTAGTCGCAACTACAAGTACGTACGCCACCCACCAGGTGGCTCTGCATCGCGGTAACCGGCCAAGAAACACACAATACTCAACACTCCCCCCCGTTGGTGTGCAGCGCCTACTGGCGCGAGATCAAACACCAATGAACAAATGCACATCAGTCGCTGCAGAAACGATTCAAATCAACAACTAATGCGGAGCTTAACTAATACTTAACTAACACCATTACGTGAGCGAAACGGCAACGTCACGTAACAGATAACAGGCGGCGGTCAGTGAGGGAGAACATCACAGAGAACATCACAGAGAACATCACAGAACACATCACATCACATCACATCGGGACTCTGGAATCAAGGATCTAGGACTTCGAGGTCGCGGAGCCGCTGCACAGCCCTTGTCCGCTTGCCCCGGACAGTCCTCACCTCCGCAGACCTAGCGATCCCATCCCTACCAGGTAGCAATTTGGTCACCACACCCAGGTCCCACCTTTGACGCGGCATGTTCTCCCCCTCAATGAGCACCACAGCTCCATCACGTAACTTACCATGCTGTCTAAACTTCCGTATCGCTGATGGCAGATTCCTAAGATACTCTTTTGACCACACAGTCCAGAACTTGTTCAGTCTAGCCAGTCTTAGTCTAGCCCGATCACTCAACATCTGAGCTGTCACTATGGAAGAAGGGTCGTCAAGTTCTCTGGCCCGGAACCCCACACTGTGGCCCGTCAAGAAGTGATTCGGAGTCAGCGGGTTCGGGCTATCGAGCGTGTCACCCACAAATGTGAGAGGGCGCGAGTTGACGCAGGCTTCTA
>JAXIVJ010011474.1:0-43492 GCA_036785665.1 Chirona hameri
TTTCCATTATGGAATTTTCAATGTTTTCAATTATCAACTTTTCCATTTATTTTACTTGCATATTTGCATTGATGTTATTCAAATTGATTTATTTGCACCTGATGAACCAGACTGACCAGACCTCGCTCTGCCGCCGCCGCCACCGACGATGCTCCTCGCTGCGCGGCGCAGCGCACGGCAGGGTCGTCATGGCGACGCCGGCGCCGGTGACGTCACACTGTCACGTGACAGGATCCCGGGAAGTGTTTGCCGCGGCGGCGAGCGGCGGTTGTGAGAAAGCCGGCGAAGGCCGGGCCGGCCGGGCGGCCGCTCGCTGCCGCCGCCGCCCCGGCCGGCAGGGCAGTCGAGCGCCGCCGGCCGCCACGGAGGGAGCTACCTCACGAGCTCCGCGCGACGCGCGCTACATCGATACATACAGAGTGCAGCCGGGCTATGCGAGCGGCGAGCTGAGCGATACAAGGAGAGAGATCAGTGACTGAACGAGAGCGAGAGACGCATCAGCGAGATGCTGTCCCGAGTGCAGAGTGGCTTTGACATGACACGAGAGGAGAAGCGCAGGCCCGCCAACGGCCTCGCGGCGGACTTCTATCGCTACGACGCCGATTGGCACGACGATGACGCTGGCGGTGAAGACACCCACGGCGGCGACTGCTGGGGTGCGCCGATGGAGCCGGCGAGGCCGCAGTACCTCTGGGAGAACATCCCTCCGCGGCTGACCACAGCCGCACCTGACTCGGATCTCCTTCAACTGCCCGATGGTGATGATGATTGCTACGACGACGACGACCTGGCGGCCGAGCCGATGCCGGCGGCCGGCGCGCGGTGGTGGGCACCGCGTGAGCAGCGGAGCGCGCCGCCGCGCGGCACCGCCAGCACTGCCAACAACGTCGCCAACAACATCAGCAGGGTCAGCGTCAGCATCAGCGGCGCGGAGGGTGCGCAGCAGGATAAGGAGCAGCGCCGGCCGCTGCACACGAGCGGGGGCCGGCTAGCGGCGCCGCAGCAGATGGCCGGCCCGCAGATCGCCATCGGCCTGCCGGCGGCTGAGCCGAGCGGCCATATTCAGCTGCAGATCAGCGGATGCCCCGCCTCGCTGACGGTCAGCGTGCAGACGCGGCCGGCGGCGGCGCCGCGGCCACGCCGGCCGCGACCTGCCGCCGCCGCCGCAGCAGCCGCGCGCGCCGAGGCGCCCGAACCGGAGGAGGACAAGGTCCTGGCGCGCGCGCTCGGCCTCCTGCGCGACAGCGGCTGGTACTACGGCACGCTGAGCTGGCAGCAGGCGCAGCTCGCCCTCCAGAGCACCGCTGAGGGCACGTTCCTCGCGCGCGACTCGCACCACCGCAGGTTCGTGTTCGCGCTGAGTATGCAGACCGCTCGCGGACCGACCAGCATGCGGGTTCAGCTCTCGCGCGGTCGCTTCCGACTTGACGCGCCGGCCGAGCTGCTGGAGGGCATGCCGACCTTCGCCGACGTGAACGCGCTGGTGGAGCACTATGCTCGCAAGGGTCTGGTGGCGGTGGACGGCGCACAGGTGAAGGTTCGGCTCGGAAGGCCGCTGCGGCGCACGGTACCCAGTCTCCAGCACTGCTGCCGACTGGCACTGAACTCAACGGCAGCGGAAGCCCGGCGGCTGGAGCTGCTGCCGCCGCAGCTGAGGACCTATCTAGACCAGTACCCGCACAGCCGGTAGCGCTGGGGATCCGGCATAAGTTCCTGACCAAGACCAAATAAAGCTGTGGTGCGCGCGCACGCGAGCGAGCGAGAGGGAGAGTGAGGTGTGGGCGCGACTGGCGCCCGTTCCGTGAGGCACCGAGACGTCTCCAATCTGGTGATGATCAGTGCCCTCCTGGCGCCGCTGTTGCATTTGACATCGTTGATATCTTGTGTATTTTTATGCCACGTGACAAATATATTATTTTGTATTAGCGCAGTGCGTTGTGGTGGTGCTTCGACGGGAGGACGGGAGGACGAGGGTGAGTGGAAACGGCGCTGCTGCTGCTGCGGAAGGTTCCCTCGCGGCAGGTCTGATGGCTGCCAGAGGTCCCCCATGAGGTTCGGAGGTCCCCCATGAGGTCCGGAGGTCCTCCATGAGGAGGTCCCCCTGTGGGCGCTATGAGGTGTTCGTGCAGATCTATGCATTATCCGTCCAGATCCATGCCGTTTCCGTGCCGATCCATGCAGCCTCCGTGCAAATCCATGCATTCTACATCTGTAGATCCATGCTCTTCCGTATACAGTGTCCGTGCGTTGCACATTCCTCCGGTCTCTGTCGCCTGTCGGAACATCCCGAAGCTCGGCACCGGAACCTGGGAGTTTCCGGTGCGCTTACGGTCGTGTCTCTGACCACCTCATCGCGTGCCTGTCACATCGCCAAGAACGCTCGGCCGCTCGCTAGCCACGATTGCAGTCTGTATCTACCTGTCGAAGGACGTCCGGTAGAGGTCAGGGGTCAGGTCGTGCTCGAGGACGCTGCCAGTGGGTTTTCGGGGTTAAGGTTGACGCTGCTAGAATGCTGGAAGCGGGAGTTCGGGTTTGGCACGTGGGTTTCATGGGTTATTCAAGGGTACTGCACGTGGGTGTTTTTGGGTTACTTGAACTCGCTACCTAGGACGTTGCGAAAGATACCTGGGGATATTAGACCCGCTAGGGCGCTGTCACGGGCATAGACGTTATGAATGAGTATCTGGGGCTATTAGACCCGCCCAAACCCTGTGAATGGGTGGCTGGGGCTTGGCTAAACCTGTCAGGCATCTACAAGTAGGTGCTTGTAGTCGATGAAACCTGTCAGAACGTTCGACCGACTGTCTGTCACTTGACCCGCGTGTCTGTCACCCGACCCAGTTAGGCCGCGTGGGCGGACGCGTCCGTTGTTTCGGCAAAGCCTCCTGACGTATTGCCACCTCGGCGCTCCGTGAATCGGGCGGCCGTCCGCTGTCCGCTGTCATTGTGACAGATTGGTCAGTTTGGCTGACCGCCCACGCCGCGGACGTCGAAGCCGGTTCGGTGGGGCTTGAAATGCGCACCAACAGGATGTTCGATGGCCATCGGTTGTGGAACTGTCATATTCGCCAGGAGCGATTAGCCCGGAAGGTCGTGGGTGGTTCGGTGGTTGCTGAGCGGCAAGCGGGGTCGAAGATGCGCGATGTGTTCAGAAAACACCACAGCGAGTGTTGGCGAAGGTTCTGCTGGGGTCATGGGCTGGTTCGGTGGTTTCTGAACAGGAAACGGGGTAAGAAAGCTACGCCATGCGTTCTGGAAGCGTCACTCGGTGTTCGAGGAGGTTCTGTGGAGGATGCTTGTTGGTCCGCACGTGCAACGTTAAGTGCCGGGCGTGTGGAATGTTAAACGATTTATTTGTGGCCCGCTAAAATAGTAGCCTTGACACACTGGGGAACTGGTTCCATAAAAGGCCTGATTTATACTCCCACAACGTGGGCAGGTGACGCTTCCCGCCAGCCAGCACGGTTCCCGCCAGCACGAATTCTCACCAGTTCACTGGCATAGTTCGGTGGTAACAAACCCGGGACAGTTGCGAAGCCGAGGGAAATGGAGGAAAACTCACGCGCAACAATTTCGTAAGCGTTCGAATCTGTCTGATGCAAAACAGCACACAGACGTTTCATAAGAATCCAGGCATGACAATTTCGACATGCTGTTTCTCATAACTTCGCAATGTGATTGTTTGCATCTTTGCGTTTTTCTTTTGCCTTTCTTTTTAACTACGGTCGTTTGTTTTTCGGAACTTGACCGCTCAACGATGTCTACCGTGTGGTCTTATCTCACATTACCTAACGTCGGCCAGTTCAAGTACAACTGGCACACGATCAAGTCCCGTTCACTTCGTACTTCCTCAGTTCACGAACCCACGGCTTTCCACCCGAACGCAACAATGTAAAATTCGACGTTGCGAGTCTATGTCTACCCCAGCCATGGTCCGCTCGCTAGTATCGCGCGCCATACTGGCTCTCGGACGGACTGCCGCGGCGAGTCTATGTAGGCCGTTATCGGAGATTGATTATCTGTTTTATCTGATCGCATGAGGAGTGAGTGCTCAGGGCGCCGGTCGGCGAACCCTACATCAGCTGCGGTGGCCTCACCTCCGCGCGGCGCCGGCCTCGTCCAAGGGCGCACCCAGAATGGCTTCCTGGGAGGGAGGGGATCCCCAAGAGTCATGCAAAATATAACAAACTCATGATAATTCCTCCGCGCATCAAGAACTGATTCAAAGCAAACGTTAGGTAATACCTAGATCGAAATCCCGTCGATTTCACTCTTTTTAGGGGGCATTACTCGGATGCCCCCGGATTTAACCACCACCTGCGGATTTCATCACCACCTGCGGTCCACCACCTGCGGATCCAGAACGCCCAACAAATTATTGGGGGGGGGGGGGGGCAAATCTCGCAAAGTCCGACAAGATTCCAAGACAACCATCAAATTGCGCTTCCTGGTGCACTAACACTTGATTTAAAGCAAACTTACCTGAGTAAATAGTCCTTATATTTGTGTAAAATCATGAAATTTGTAAATTGTACGCCAATTTAAGTCGCTTTAGGGGTCATGCTCTCCATTGCCTCCACCTTGGATCCGTCAGTGGCCACACTTCCAGCCGGGTCCGGCAGCGACCGAACGATCAAATGTCCGCTATCGTGCACACGCGCCGTCACGGTGACGGTGACGGTCACCGCCGATTGTGATACGTCACGCGCTGCTGTGAGCTGTCCAGTGGTCCCGCTCGGCAGAGTCTAGCGGCCTTTCCAAGTGGCAACGTCCTGACAACGGTACCGGCAGCGTATATACATCGGACAACTAGTTTACGCCGTATGGTATTTCGTATATACATCGGACAACTGATTTACGCCGTATGGTATTTCGTGGGATATTTAACCCTGCAAAATACCCCATAGCTGTGGTGGAAACGGTCATATTTCAACCAAGCATTGCTACTACCACTGCGAACTTTACACCTACGATCCTCCGTTCCGGAGATCTTCAAATCGGCTGACTCGTAAACCAGAACTGTTGAACGTCCGTGAAGTTGGCGACTTATTCAGCGACTTATTCAGCGACTTGTTCAGCGACGGATTCAGATTTGGCCCAAACCTCGGCCCAATCTCAATTCTGGCACGGTGATCACGAATATGACTTTCATTTTGCTGTTCAATGTCATCTTCAAAGTAAAATTAAATGTCAAAGGACAGGGTACCGCATAACGTCCTGCATTTATTGCCGGATCCTTTCCAAAGTGGTCTCAGCTGATAGACAGAGTCCATATATAACGTCCATCACCGTGACCTGACCCGTGACCTTTATCTTGGAGGTCAAATTCGAGGTCAAAGGACGGGGTACCGCATAACGTCCCGAATTGATTGCCAGATCCTTCCAAAAGTGGTCCCAGATGATAGTCAGGGTCCACATCTAACGTCCGTCACCGTGACTTGACCTCATCCTTTCACCTAAAATTTGTCCTGCAGTTGGAGATCAAATTCCAGGTGAAAGGACGGGGTCAAGTTACGGTGACGGACGTTAGATGTGGACCCTGTCTATCATCTGGGACCACTTTTGGAAGGATCCGGCAATACATTCGGGACGTCATTGGGTACCCCGTCCTTTGACCCTGACTTTGACCTTGAATATGACCTTGAACAGAGAAATGAAGGTCATATTCGCGATCAGCGTGCCAGAATTGAACTTGGGCCGAGGTTGGGCTAAATCTGAATCCGTCGCTGAATAAGTCGCTGAATAAGTCGCTAACTTCACGGACGTTCAACAGTTCTGGTTTACGCGTCAACCGATTTGAAGATCTCCGGAACGGAGGATCGTAGGCATAAAGTTAGCAGCATATGGCCGTTTCCACCACGGCCATGGCATGGGGTATTTCTTTCAGGGCTAAATATCCCGCTAAATACCCTACGGCGGAAATCAGTTGTTCGATGTATATATGCGTACCGGCAGGCGAGATGCTGTTCTGTGGACTGTCAGATCTTAGCGGATATGCTGGCCGGATTTGGGGACATTTGGTCTAAGGTCCGTATTTGTTTGTTGGTTTGGCGAAGGTGGTTTGTGTTATAGCATTAGACAGACCGTTCACTTTCCTGTTGTTCGTCGGAATAGAAGCAAAAAACACCAAGATAAATGCCTTCTTCTAAATGCATGCAACAAACAATGTTTATCGGAGAAAACTGCATGAATCAACCCACCTTAGCTGGTACTAGTACATGTCTACGGAACTGCTTAGTCTTCCAACATAATCTGCTCTAAGGATCTTTTATACGATCATATAGCTCAGTTTGACAACACGTAATATATACCGATGCACAATAAAGCGAAACAAATATGTTTACAAAATATGTATCAACATTCAATATTTGTGGGTGTGGAAAAGAATGTAAACTTTATGCAAAATCCCAAGAACGATCGCTCGATCCGCGATGCCCTATCTTACCGATAGTAACTCTATTGATATGCCTACATTTATTATTATTGACGGCATATAAATGATCAACCATTTCTGATTCATTATATTGACAAAATAGTCCTAACGTTAAAGGGAAATAATGACCTTTTGATTTGGTTAGCAACATTTTATGTGGCTACCGTTATGGTATTAAAATGATGTGACCTAAATTTACGAATTAAATAAAATGATTCCTTAATTCAAAGTTGGAAGTTTTGACAAATTAAAAAGCAAGTACATATACTTCTTAAAGAGTTTATGATCGGTATTTTCCCTCCACTATTGGAAAGCGACACATCTGGCGCTTTTGTATCAATCTGTTCAACGTTGTTGAATGGGCACTTCGAAACAAATCGCTGACACTAAATAGGTCGCCGTCGATGTGCATAGACATAGACATAGACATATATTAAGGCCATCCACGGTAAGCTCATGGCTATTACGGCCCCTCAGTGGCTAAAACGACGGACATGGGAAGTGAGAAAAAAACACAAACACGCACACACTCACACACACACTCAGACATACACAGTACACACACCACAGTGGCCGACCGATCAGGTAACTCCTCCGCCGCCGCGCAGATGGCGCTTTAGGCGTCCCGCAAACAGGTGCACCGGGAGTCGATGCATCGCATGCTTCCGATTTAATTGCCGGTTTTTGCATTGTTTGTTAATTTTTGGGGAAAAGTGATTATTTTTCATGGTAATATAAAGCATAGTCCTATATACAGCCAGAGACAACACTATACACAACTCCTAATGTTGAAAATAAATGAAGCAATTGTCAAAAATTGAGGGTCGCAACCACTAACTAGGCCGCCGTTACATGCATTAGTTAACTGCTAATTTGGTTACCTTTTTATTCGATGGCTGTTAATTGCAGAGGATCGTCGGGCATATAATCACAACAAGCAGAACGCAACATATATTTTCCACTCCATTGCGTATAAACGCAATACGGGAAGAGCCCGCAGTTAGATGAGGACCAAAAGTACTTGCAAGTATTGTAAAAGTATTGTAAGCTGCAAAAGTACTTGCAACCGGTCGTTAAAAGTGTGGAACGCTTATCAAGTTTAACCTGAAATATCCTTCGGCAGGGAAGTTTTATGCAAAATGTGATGAATTTACAATATATTTTGGTCTCGTCTGTCGATTTCAAGTAATAACTCTATTTTTGTAGGAAAATGTAATTATACCACTTTAAGAATGCTGCTGAGACATGTGGTCTGATGCAGAGGAGACAGAGGTCTGAGGCAAAGCTCCGAGTGTCTCACGATTGCTTCGACTTCCACACAGACATGTGAAAATCGATCAATGATTTATGAATTACTAATACAAAATGTGGCCAGAAGAAAAGTCAGGGCATTTTATAAGAGAATAAGATGAAAATAGTGTGTGGTATTTTTTTGTAATATGTGACCGAAGAGTCATTTCTTTAACACTGGTATTATATTATTGTTCGTTGTTATCAGCAAAACTCAGTGTTTTTTTTAAAATTACAACAGGCCAATATTTTGGTACATATTTTGGTATTTTGGTACTGTACCTTCCACGGGGTCAACATGCAAAAATACTATTTTAATTAACGTCAACGTCAGCTATAAAAAGGTATGTTTGTAGCTGACGTTGGCATGCATGTCATGCATTTACCTACATTTTGCAACTTTTTGTTTGACATCTCTCTACTTGACAATTGCTACTTGTTTGCATGAAGGTTGTCATGCAAGAAGCATGCTACTTTGTAGCTAATTCTCTTTTAAGTTTATTTTTATTATATCAATTTGCGTGATATTCCTTTTTTGTTGCTTATTTGTGTTTTAAGCATCACTCAGCATAACGAGACTAAGTCCTCCCAGCGAAGACAAGTTATTTAGTATTATTTAGTATATAGTAATAGTATTATTTAGTTAGTATGACAGAACGTATACTGGTATAGTGACACGACACTCGGCGTAGGTGATGCATCATTTTCTCTTTCATGGAACTATGCGAATACGTCCTTTGACGTCAATACCGGCACGCGGATCTAAAAAAACGCGACCGCAGCATAGGAAGTTGATACTTAAATGATGGCGTGCTATTTGGTATTTATTATAAGAGAAAAACGGCTGTGACGGAGAAATAGTCAGGTGGACAATTCTAGAATGCCTCCTCCATTATTCAGTATGAAGGCAATTAAAGGCAATCAGTTGAAGGCAATTAAGCATATACGTTATGTCGGCATTAGGCATATTATTTGACCGACGTGAGACCAGAGAACGGATACCGCTCACTTCTTACCCTAACACAACCACCGCACGATGCACATTTTACATAATTGTCCGAAGATATCGGTTCCATTTTCGAAATGTGTAAATGGAAGCTGTACATATACTTCTTGCGACTTTTGTTACACCTAACTATCGTAGCCTGATGTGGGGTATATCGATTTTTAAAAAAAAGTAATCGTGTATGCATATTGATCAACGATTCGTGATAGGCCGAAACGTTTTTGAAGATAAATTAAAGTTAGCCAGTAAATATCTAACTTGCTGTTGCGGATGTTCAAGTATATATTTTGTTTTATTTCTGTTCACTATTTTGTTAGTCTCTGTCTATGCATTTTGTATCGTATTGACGGCTGGAGCTATTTTGAAACCTTTAACATATTTCCACCAGTTCTAACAGCATCACTTTATGAGATTCTTGATTTGCCTCTTGAGGAGTGGTTGTCATACCATCGCACACTTCATATTCAGTCTTCAAGTCTTCAGTCATCCAGTCTTCAAGTCTTCAGTCATCCAGTCTTCAAGTCTTCAGTCATCCAGTCTTCAAGTCTTCAGTCATCCAGTCTTCAAGTCTTCAGTCATCCAGTCTTCAAGTCTTCAAGTCTTCAGTCATCCAGTCTTCAAGTCTTCAGTCATCCAGTCTTCAAGTCTTCAGTCATCCAGTATTCCAGTCTTCAGGCATCCAGTCTTCAAGTCTTCAGTCATCCAGTCTTCAAGTCTTCAGTCATCCAGTCTTCAAGTCTTCAGTCATCCAGTCTTCAAGTCTTCAGTCATCCAGTCTTCAAGTCTTCAGTCATCCAGTCTTCCAGTCTTCAGTCATCCAGTCTTCAAGTCTTCAGTCATCCAGTCTTCCAGTCTTCAGTTATCCAGTCTTCAAGTCTTCAGTCATCCAGTCTTCCAGTCTTCAAGTCTTCAAGTCTTCAAGTCTTCAGTCATCCAGTCTTCAAGTCTTCAGTCATCCAGTCTTCAAGTCTTCAGTCATCCAGTCTTCAAGTCTTCAGTCATCCAGTCTTCAAGTCTTCAGTCATCCAGTCTTCAAGTCTTCAGTCATCCAGTCTTCAAGTATTCAGTCATCCAGTCTTCAAGTCTTCAGTCATCCAGTCTTCAAGTCTTCAGTCATCCAGTCTTCAAGTCTTCAGTCATCCAGTCTTCAAGTCTTCAGTCATCCAGTCTTCAAGTCTTCAGTCATCCAGTCTTCAAGTCTTCAGTCATCCAATCTTCAAGTCTTCAGTCATCCAGTCTTCAAGTCTTCAGTCATCCAGTCTTCAAGTCTTCAGTCATCCAGTCTTCAAGTCTTCAGTCATCCAGTCTTCAAGTCTTCAGTCATCCAGTCATCCAGTCACAGTCAAGGGAAGTGACAAAGTGACCGCGCGGCTTTCCGTTTGCAAAATAAGTAGCACCTGGTGAAGTTTGAGACCGTGTGCCAGGGAGTGCTCCAAACATGTGAATATTTGAATTAATGCAGAAGGATGCTCTTATTACGTCATCGAAAAATGACGAAACCTTACCTTGCTATTAAAAAGCAAAGCGAGTTCAAGTTTCCCTTTGTTGCCTTAATATATCCGTGTACCTGATACTAATTTGATTTTATTCCGCAGCAAAGAGAAGAGCTATGTCTGCTGTTCATAATTATGATATTCATTCAAGCATTATGAATGTCGATATGCAAAACACTTTTGAATGTATCCGCGTAAACGTATATACAAATCAAACAGTTTTCGTTCAATTCTTAAATCACCAATAACAACTAAATTATACTTGCCTCAAGGCAATTTATTCAGAACGGTAGATTCACAGAAGTTCAGTGAGAAGTTCGCAGAAGTTCAGAAACGTCGCAGAAGGTTGGGCCAAGGTCAAGGCTAATGCATCATTTGCTTTTATCAGATAGGTAAGCGAATACGTCGTTTTGACGTCAATGTCACCATAAAAAACGAGCTCGCAGATCTAAAAACGTATGACCACAGGATGACAAGCTCGTACTTAATGATCGCGTGTTGTGTACTTTCCATTGTAAGAAAAAAAAGTTGGCTGTGGCATTTTCGGTTTTGGGCCAAGGCTCGTTTTCAAATAAGTTATTTCCATGCAATCACTGAAAAGCAGTGAGAAATTTTGCCTGGTCTTCGAGAGCCTCGTGGGCTCTCGCACGACCACCACCACACAAGGGCGTAGGCAAGGGGGGCCCAAGGGGGCTATGCCCCCCCCCCCCCCTGGAGGCCAGGCGGGCCCCTCTGGCGACTGAGCGAGGGCCCCATGGGGCCGAAGGCCCCAGTGCTTTGGATGGCGTCAGGCGCCAGCAAAACGCCTTACGTCGCATTAAAGAACGCCCGCGAACCTACAAAATCGGAACACGAATAAATAACAGCACTTGCTTGTCTGTTAAAGGCATGCATATGTAAATACGTACAAAAGGGCCCCAGCCTGTGTGGAGAGGGCCTTCTACCAGCTTTTAAAGGGCCCTGCCGATCTGCAGATGCCCCCTGCCGGCATTTAGAGGGCCCCTGTCGGTTGTACGGGGCTCTCTGCCGGCCTTTATAGGGCCCTGCCGATCTGTAGATCGCCCCTACCAATCTGAAGAGGAACTCTGCCGGCATTTTAGAGGGCCCTGCCGACCTGTAGAGGGCCATCTTCCAGCTTTTAGGGGCCCTGTCAATCTGCAGTGTCCCAGCCAATATGTAGAGGTCCCTCTGCTGGCCTTTAGAGGGCCCCTGTCGATCTGCAGATGGCCGTCTGCCGGCCTTTAGAGGCCCCTGCCGATCTGTAGAGGGTCTCCGCTGTCCTTTAAAGGGTATTGTGGTGGTAGAGGTGGTCTGCTGGTCGAGCGCCGGTGAGGCTCTCGAAGGAAGACCAGTCAAAGTTCTTATTGTTTTTCGGTGTATGCTAGTAACGTCTGCCAGGAGTACCTACACGGCTTTGGACAATGTACGAGTATTAACCCAGCATTGGCTAGGGTCTCAGCCGAACGCCATTGGCGGGGGGGGGGGGGGGGGGGGGGGGGGGCATCGTGTTTGTCTCGTCAAGACGCTTCTAATTCAAAATCGTAGAAGGATGAGAAACATGTTTACATGTTTTTTTTCAGAATTCGAAGATTTCCACTGGGGGTAGAAGATTTCCAAGGTGAAAGATTTCCACTGGGAATATTCCCAGTGGAAATCTTTAAATTCTGAAAAGATAAAAAAACATGTATACATGTTTTCTCATCCTTCTACGATTTTGAATTAGAAGCGCCTTGACGAGACAAAACACGATGGCGTAAAAAACGGTGCCGTATCTTCATTAGGTAAACAGTTATTTGCGAGAAGAAAAAAACTGTTTTTGCCAAAAACAGTTTTTTTGACATTTGATGACCTCTGGAGCCTAAAAATATTGACCTGAGCTCAAATTTGATGACACAAATGGCGATTGCATATTTCAAGAGTTTTCGAATGTTTTTTTCCTGTTTGTTCCTAGCCAGAGATATTTGGGGGTTTTCTAGAGCGAAGTCCTAAAACTGGAAATCTGACCTTTGATGACCTCTGGTGACCTCAATATTGACCTAACCTAAAAAAAGAAAAAATACCTTCGATATAGCTTGTCTCGAGCTATCTAACGCCGTTTTCTGTCGCTACGTTGCGTGGTTTTCAAGATCTTAAGGGGCGGCGGAACCCCCCCCCCCCCCACTCCTCCAGGGCGTGTAATTATCAGAGGCCCTCCAGGGCGCGTGTTAAGATATTACTATCATGTTGTAGAAACCCCTCATATCACAATGTTGTGTATTTTTCAAGACAATTTATAAGCAAATGGTATCCAAAGCTTTCTGTAAATCAAGATAGAAGGAGCAGATTATTTCGTTATTTTGTAGATATTTTGTAACTTCATCGTAGATGTGCACAATCGGCATGTACGTACCGTGTTGTTTCCTTAATCCGAATTGAAGAAGATTCGGGATATTATTTTGATTAACCCGCGCCCCGCTGGAGGTGGCAGAATCTGCCATTCCCTGATTTTCTCAATAACTTGAAAACAATTATAGATATCGACGTCAACTTCTCAGTACCTTATGCTGCATCAATTCGACATCTTATCACTACATTTCAATGTAAATGGTGGAGTACTTTGGGAGATAATGACGTTTTAATCACGTCATGTCATGCCATTTTTGGTGAACAAATAAATGTTTGAACAATCGTAGAAAATCGAGTTTTGAAGCAAATTGCAAATAAAAAACGCCGAAAGAAAGGAAATGACACTATATTGAAAATGGCTATCGCGGATTTGCTATTTTTTTAACTCCCAAAAATGGGGAAAAAAATAGAAAATTAGTTGTCGAAAGTGATTTGTCGTTGTTTTACAACATACAACACTGTACTGTACTGTTTTAATTATGTGCCCCCCCCCCCCTTGGCTACGAGGGCCCCTCTGGTCTCATTTGGCCTCCCTGGGAGAAATCCTACCATCATTTTTATAAAACCACACCCCTGCTCTCTAGAACAATTATTGTTTGTTATGGTATTACCAAAGATGGTGATCATTATTTTTCCAAAAAAAAAATATAAATAAAATATTCAGAGCAAAAACCTATGTCCAATTTTCTTACCATCGAAGGCCAATGTATCGAAGTCGACTCTGGCAAGACAAAATAATCCGAATTTTAAATGACCACATCATAAAATCACGTGATCTGAGGTTTAAGATCACATGTAAAATTCCAAAATGTGCGTAGTTTCGAAAAATGATTTTTATCACATTAATATATTCACTGCAACAATAGAGCTGATAGACATGCAACATTTCAGTATATATTGTCTGAAAATGATTTTTGTAAATACAAATAACCATTTAACTCGGATGCAAGATGTTTCGGGGTTTTCAAGTCGTGTTTTTCGGCTTGGGGGGGGGGGGGCAATTTACCATTTTTCCCAACCGTAGATCCGCCACTGACTAGAAGTACGGAAGTACGCATTCTGCTCACAAGTGTTAGGCTTCGAATAGTGGGCTACATCCGGGAAATTTTGAGAACCGTGTCGGTGCTCTTTCCGTCATGAAATTGGTCTCCGAAACCCAAATGTTATGGTTGTCATCTGCTGAAAGTTCTCCAATGCATGCCCGGACACAAATATGTTCTCGATTAGGTTCTCTAAAACCACGGCGCGGACTCCCATCTCTGCTGAAGGTTCTCCAATGCGTGTCTGCAGACAAACACGCAGGGGTGGTATAAACGCTTCAAGTGGCACCCACCTAACCTGGTATGGGAAAATTCGTCCCCCAGGTATAAGTACCGCGGCATGCACTGGCGGATCCAGCCTCTCGCCGTGGGGGGGGGGGGGGGGGGGCACCTTTTTTGTGGCAAAAAGGTACCCCCCCCCCATTTTTTTCTCCGCGGATTTGGGCCGGTCGACTTATTTTGGTATTCGAGCTTAAGAAATTCACTTCTCAAATTCACCAAAAAAAAAATTGGGAATAAAAAAATCCCTTCTATTTTTTGGAGAGTAAAAAACAAAAACAAATCGAAAATCAGAGATAGCCATTTTGAAGAGACTGTCATTTTCTTTCTTTTGACGTTGTTTATTTGCAATTTGCTTCAAAACTCCATTTTCTACGAATGTTCAAACATTTATCGTTTTTCCACCAAAAATGGCATGACATGGCGCTATTAAAACGTCATCATTTCCCAAAATACTGGATCAATTTTGTTGGATATCGGTGGAAAGACGTATAATTGATGCAGCATAAGGTACTGAAAGTTTTACGTTGATATCTATCATAGTTTTCAAGTTATTGAGCAAATCCGGGAGGGGGGAAGATTCTGCCCCCGCCCCCAGCGGGGGGCGCGGGTGAACACGCGCAGTGGAGGGGGGGGGGGGGCACTTTTGTTTCCCCACATGTTTTCGTGAATAGCTCGCAAGCAAAGCGGTGCAGGGCGGTGTTCTTTACGCGACATTTACGCAAACTCAATAGCGGATCGTTTGACATTAACAAAATCAAAATCAGTCGATCAATTTTTGAGTTATACGGATTTTCATTCCAAGATGGTGGTCAGAATCGAGGTCGGCAAAGCGATATCTTCGGAACCAACAGTCGGATCGGGATGATTCAAGCACCATTCGGTAGTCAATGTCAATGTTCATCCCCAGAAAAAAACTTTGGACACATTGCTGGGGATCTGTGACGTCACAGAGGTCAAATTCCCAAAATTGTGACATTTGGCTAGATTTGACCTTCGTGACCTCGTTTGACCTTGAAGATATTGACCGAAGGTCACACAAATTTTGAAAATGTAGATCATCATAGCACCTACCTACCCTGTAAGTTTGATCGTTCTAGCTCTCATACTTTCGGAGATCTTAGGGGGGAGGGCATAAAGTGCCCCCCCCCCCTCTCCACTGCGTGTTAGTGGCATACCCCTCTCCACTGCGCGTGTTAAGTGTCACCGGGGCTGCTTGAATTGCATCAGGTGCGCTGTTTTGTCTATCATTCAGAAAGGGACATATACAAATTTCGAACTCAATCACTCGAGAGAAGAAAACAAACTTTCGTTTTCATGAAGTTTTGTCCTAAGATCATTGTTTTTCACGTTCAGCTCAGGGAACGCGCGGGGCATACTTGTATTGAATGCCCCTCCCAGATTCCTGTGGAGGGGGGTGGGGCAATTGCCCCTGATGCTCCTGGGTCCGCCAGTGTCAGCAATTACCGCCAAGGAGAGCCTCTGCCAGACACTTACCTAATGTAATTCATTTTCCCATTTTCCAAATTTGTATAAGCAATTGCGAAAGTTGTGTCATGCCGCGAAGCGGCGCGAAATTTTCTGGTGTTTGACTGTGGATAGCTGGATTTTGACTGCTGCAAAGACAATGTTTACGATTTTACGATAAATTGGGAACGCGCGGCGGGGCGGGGGGAGGGGGGGGGGATACTTGTATTGAATGCCCCCCCCCCCCCCCAGATTCCTGCGGGGGGGGGGGGGGGGGGGGGGGTTGCCCCTGATGCCCCCCCTGGATCCGCCAGGAGTGGCATGAAGTGTCATTTAATGGCTCGACATCGTGACTTTTGCTCACAGTGCGGTGACACATTTGACATGGCCACAGTGTTCATCCAGATTCATCCGTTCGACCCTCACCCATATCCGCCTCAATCCCCTTATCCGGCTCAATGTTACTTAATGTATAACTGAAGACAACATGCAACTGCATCATATGCACACATACAGCGCATTGTGACATTGGCGGATCCAGAACGGGTGGTTGGGGAGGGGGGGGGGCAAAATTCCAAAAAGTCTCATACAATTCTGAAAACGCATCGGATTTGGCTTGCTTATGCATTGATAGCTGATTTAAAGCTAACTTTTCTTAGTAAAAGTCGCTTAGATTTTCTTCTATAACAGGAAATGTGTCAATTTTGCTCCGATTTCAGGCGGTTGGGGGGGGGGGCAAAATTGCCCATTTTGCCCAACCGTAGATCCGCCACTGCATTGTGACCTGGTACAGCCAATACAGCCTGTGTAGCAACGACCCTAGCTGCTGGGGCTCCGTCACGGGGGGGGGGCATGTGGGGACGTGCCCCCCCCCCAACATTTTCGGATTTTAACATTACACCTATGGGCGTTGCATGGAAATAATATACTTCAGAATAGCGCCGTCTACGACAGGGGTCGCCCTCACTGGCCGGGGGAGCGTCCTCACTGGCCGGAGTGGCGCCGTCACTGGCCGGAGGGGCGCCGTCACTAATCGGAGGAGTGGCAGCTTTGCATGGGCGCCTCGGGTTCATAGGATCAGGTCATGCCCTGAATCACCGTATACTCGGTACACCACTAGCTGGCGGGCATTTTTAGTGTCTTGTTGAGTTTTTCCTTGTTTTTTGTTTTGTTTTTGTTTGTTTGAGAGGGCGCCTCCGGCGCCCTCTCAAAACCCAGAACAGACCCACTTTTTGAGGGGGCGCCTTCGGCTCCCGCTCAAAAGTGTGTGTGTGTGGGGGGGGGGGGGAGGGGTCCGGGGCACCCGGACACCCCCCCCCCCTCCCGGTAGCGACGCCCCTGTCTCTACAAGAGGCAAAAAGTGTATAACCATCTATGTTGAAATACTGAAGCATCTCTGCTTTTAACCATATTTCTGACAAACATATTACGGACCACTCAACACCAGAGCTGCCTTGAAAGGTTAGGATATTGCCCATTTTGTTTTCCAATGACCTAGCATTTAAGTGTATTATAGATAATCTTTCTTGCAAGTGAAATCCTTCTAATAGTGATTTATACTTACAGTTTTGATTAATTTCCTGAATGTCAGTAACTATGTCCCCAGAGTAAAAGTCTAGATTTTGTGTGAGCCCTCGTAAGTCAGTCATAAGTCAACAAGTAGTGGTTGGTTATCTGCTGGACCAAATGTTGCCACTTCAGCATGAATGAACATATACATATTCCTGCTTGAAATAGGATATAGGAATAATTATATATATATATATATATATATATATATATATATATATATATATATATATATATATATATATATATATATATATATATATATAAAAAGACAAAAAAAATGCACACAAAACATTGCACAGAAATGTATGATATGAACAGGTATCTGGGTAAGGGATGTCACCCATATTGATCTGAAACACAAGGATATACCTATCAAAGCAAGAACAACAAATTAACTATCAAAAGACATCCATCCGCAATGCCAAGGAAAAACTCCTCTCTTCTATACTATTTATACAACAAATGAAACTAACCTGTTCAACTCACCTGTTAGGGTTCCCTGTCTTGTTAGGCATGCAAGGATGGCAAGGGCGGATCCAGCCGGCCGTTTTGGGAGGGGCCAAACCGTTTTTTTAGCGGACCTTACCTACCCCCAATTTCGAATTTCTCCCCGGATTTGGGCCACTTTATTTTGCAACCACACGATTTCGATTTTTTTCCCCATTTTTTTTTTAGGTTTTCGACCTTTTGGGATATCGAAAAAGGAAAGATGTCAGCTTGCAGTTTGTATTGTTCCGACATTGCCTTACACTGAGCAAAAACTATGTCAATTGTCAGCTGTACCCAGGGGCGTCGCCGATAATTTTTGAGTGGGGGGGGGGGGGGGTCGGCTGAAATGACGAGAAAAAAATGTACCCCAATTTGTTATGCGTGTATTTAAGCCTTTGCACCATTTTTAATGTGGATTTGCATGTTATAGTAGGTACTTGTTTTTTAGCGCCGCGAAGCGGCGCGATTTTTTTCTCTCGGGTTTGCCTGATAAAACCCAGAAACATAGGCATTTTTAGCTTCTTAGCCTTGTAGAGGATAAGAAGCTAAAAATGTTATTTATTCAATTCAGCGTTACGACGAAACGAAGACGATGACGATGGCTTCGTTATGACGATGGCCACTGATGTGACGCCGCGAAGCGGCGTGAACATTTTAATTTTAGGTCGTGGAAAACGCATTTTTAATATTGGAACCAGACCGTGAGTGGAGCCAAGCCTCAGGTAACCCTTTTTCCTGGTTGCATATCTCGGTATGATGCAAAATGTTGAAATGAAGGTAGTTTTTCATATACATTAGCCTCGGATAGTAAATCACGATGGCCGGTGGCAGTCTGCGCTCAATAGTACATATGATAATAATAACTGTTGTCTGTATACATACCTATGCACCGAACTGTAACAAACAACTGGTAACGGTGCAAATGGTTTCAAAGTAGCAAGAGGCAGACCGACATTTCCGCGCATAAATGGTCCCTGTGGATCTGGAGGAGCCTGGGGGAGATGGCTTGGGGAGATAACCCTGGCCTGTTCCCCACTATTAGCTCTTCGGGCCAACAAGTTGGGCACCGCTGGAACAGCTTCCGGTTGCCGAAGTCCGCGTCTTTGCGTTCGCGTCGCCTTTTTCGGAACTCGGCAGACAAGCTAAACATGTAGCCCGCTTTAAAGATAATATTTTATGAAGAGAGTTGGCCCTGGGGCCAGCAATTACCGCCAAGGAGAGCCTCTGCAAGACACTTAATGGAATGAATTTTCCAAATTTGTATATGCAATTGCGAAACTCGTGTCATGCCGCGAAGCGGCGCGAAATTTTTCAGTTTTTGACTGTGGCAAGCTTGATTTTGACTGCTGCAATTTTGGGATGCCCAGTACCGTTCTAAAAACGCAAATATAGCATCCATTAGATTTCACGTCTTGGGTGGGCCAAAACATAGTTTGCCCCCCCCCCTTAAACAGGCTTGGGGGGAGGGGGGGGGGGGGGGGGCATGGCCCCGTTTGCCCCCCCCCCCCCCCCCTGGATCCGCCCTTGAAGGATGGCATTCACAGGGATTGGAAGGAGCCCATGCACACAAGACGCACCGGTCACCAGGTCGAACCCGGGAGACCGGAGATGTGCGTCTGCATGAATACCTCGGTATTCCTACAATAGTGCAACATATACTATACCTATACATTGTAGAGAAAGGAAATATAGTTGTGTAGAAAGGAAATATTGATTTGATTATGATCCTCCTATGAATCAGACAATAGAAAAATGGCAGCAGAAGGGACTTCAAACTGAAACTATACCAATCAGGTGAGCCACGAGACGGCAAGACAACACAAAATATTTGCATAGATGATATGTTATGGATGCCGGCAAGGCATGCCGGCAATCAGTGTCTCAAACTTTCACTGAAAGAATATCAGAATGAAACTCCTAGATGAAACGGGGGCACTGGTAATCCCCCCCCCAAAAAAAATCTCTAGAAGTTCTCCATTGATATGGATGTTAAATCTTAGTTCGAGAACCTTTAAGAAGAGTTCTCAGACGAGAAGGTACTGACATGTGGTGGACGTGCGAGAGCCCATGTGGCAAATTTCTCATTGTTTTTCAGTGAATGCATCACCATGGGCTTGATGTTGAAGCTCTATAAAACGGTGACTTTCATGCCATAACGGATTCCCTCCCGCGCCTACGAATTCCTAATTCTATAATTTACATAACATTGATTCATGCAATGAAAATGTCCTGGCGCGACGTAGCGATGATGAAGTTTCTTGAAAAATGAAACGTTACCTACATTCTCAGCTAAGCAATCTAGTCCTCGATGCCCAGTGGTGTCGCCACACAATTTTGGTGGTAGGGGGGGGAAGGGGGGAGACAGTTTTTTTTTGGGAGGGGGAAATTATCTATTCTTCACTCTATTCTATTCTATATCGCCATCTCCGTCTCTTCTATTCCACAGTGGACAGCACCTCATTAGGTGCTGGGGGCGTCAGAACCATGGCGTGTTGCCGTGGCTGCCCGGCCACCACCGGAGGGACGTCACCAGTCCTAATCTGGACTGCGTCCCCGCGCTGGAGAGAGGCTAGGGTGCGGCCGGCTCGCGGTCGACATGTTGCCACGCCGCGCCGAGCCGACACACGTGCAGTGCTGAGAGCTGAGCCCCCTCCCCCCCTCCACCCACCCACCCACCGGACCCCCACCGGACCCCACTGGACCCCACTGGACCCCTCTAGACCCCACTAGACCCCACTGGACCCCACTAGACCCCACTAGACCCCACTGGACCCCACTGGACACCACTGAACCCCACTGGACACCGAGCAGTGGAGGCTTACCGCGGTCAGCGACAGGAGGAAAGAGGGCTGAATAAATTTAGATGAGAGCAGAGGATACCTGGGTGTCAAGACAGAGCTGAGACCCGAACAAGAGCGGAGATTCAGTTGGGTCAATGAGGCGAGACAGAGCTGAAACCAAGCTGGACCTCAACTAAGTCGAAACAGAGCTGCGTTACAGCGGGGTCACTGAGTCAGAGCTGAGTCGAAACAGAGCTGAGTCCAGATGATAGAGTCGGAGGTGGAACTCAGTGAAACAAATCTGCGAATTTAAGGGGAAACGTGGTTAGAGCATTCTGCATATTGAAAAATGGACCTGTAATCATTGCCATTTTGAGAAAAATCACTGGAGTTTTGTTTACTAGAAAGTATAAATTGTTGCAGTTACTTTGCAAAGAGTGTGATTTTACTTTCACTGTTTCTCCGCAGAATGCCCGCAAAGCTCAGGCCTCAGGGAGATAATGACACAGGCATGTCATCCCACACTGTCCGTGCCATCTTTAGCATTAGTATAACGTCTGATTTAAACTCACCCACACCTGTTTGGCTCAGCTTAGCCGCTGTTTTGAACGGAAACGGCATCTGATGGGAGGGCGTCGTTTTGGGTCGCGGATTATCGCAAAATAACAGGGCCACTCCTAAACAGGTGTGCTGATTCACGTCGCATGACGCCCACTCTTCTTCTTTTTTCTCATCACCCTGCACTCAGCTGCAAAGTGATGAGCAAAACGCCGACACGTGTCGGCCATGCTTCGCGTATTCTGGTGGGGGGTGAACTGCCCTGCATACAACCGATGACAAAGATGATGATGATGGTGATGATTTGTGTTTTAGGGCGCCCAAACAACGTTGGTCATTTAGCGTATATAAACAGCAGATGAAAATAAGGTTAAGTTCAAAATATTACTCAATCTGTTGGATATAGGTGAACTACATTGAGGTGAGTATAAACAATAAGGTTAAGTTCAAAATATTACGCAATCTGTTGGACATAAAATACATTGAGGTGAGTATAAACTACGTGCAAAGTATGTGCATGAGAGCAAAGGGACATTTCAAGTGAGTGGAAACCACAATCAAATAATATAGTTCACTGATTACCCATGAGCGAGCGAGGGGGAAGGAGAACATCTTACGCCCTCTCCTGAGCACATTTCGCTCCTCAGTGTCTACTTCGCTCCTCAGGTCTCCTCAGGTCCAGAGGAATCTCCTCACGCCTGCTTCCTCAGGTCCAGAGGAATCTCGTCACGCCTGTCTCCTCAGGTCCAGAGGAATCTCATCACGCCTGTCTCCTCAGGTCCAGAGGAATCTCGTCACGCCTGCCTCCTCAGGTCCAGAGAAATCTCGTCACGCCTGTCTCCTCAGGTCCAGAGGAATCTCGTCACGCCTGTCTCCTCAGGTCCAGAGGAATCTCGTCACGCCTAAAAGAGAACTGCACGGCTTGCAGTGGCTATAGCAGAAGGCTCTGGGTGTGTAGCTGAAGACTCCCGAGTCCGGGGGCATGGGTGCGGGTGTTTTTTAGATACAGTTGCTGGGACGAAATGGTGGTTTCGTTGCTAGGAAATCACCCTTTTCCCAACTTGGGAGATACATGGCTGGAACAGATACACCGCAGAGGGAGATACATCGCTTTTAACATAAGAATGCCCTTGAACCTAGCCAAAATTGGTGGGACCAAACACACAGTTGGTGTGGCCAAATGCAAATCTGCTGCCTGCTAGGGGAATAGCCCTACCAACTGAATGGAAACTCCGTCCATTTCTGGATGGGTAGCAGCCCGCCCCCCACTCACTCACTCACTCACTCACTCACTCACTCATGCACTCACCGTCACTCACTCACCCGCCCGCCAGGGTTGTGCCCGATGACGCAATTGACTCAAGTTGTCACCATTTCGTAGTTGACCCCTCACGGTTCGGGCAGGGTGCCAGCAGAGTGTCGAGCGTTGCCGTTAGGAGGTGCTATATTTCTGTAGTAAGAGTAATTTATCGTCAAACATTATCTGTTATAATCTTGCACCTCTACTGATCCGATCCCGATCCCTGGCATTCCTTCCTTATCAGTTGTGAGCGGCTGCCCACAAGACGGGAGTAAGATGAGTCAATTGCGCAATCGGGCACAACTCTAGTAGCAGGAGGCTCTGTATGGCTCCCGGTGGGTAGCAACCCCTGGTGGGCAGCAACTCCCGGTGGGCAGCAGCTCCCGGTGGGTAGCATCCCCTGGTGGGCAGCAGCTCCCGGTGGGTAGCAGGTGGTGCCTGTTGTATAGCAGGCGGCTCCACCTGCTGCCGCCCAGATCAGCGTCAACTGCAGCCACTTGCGGCCGGACACCAGTTCCATGGAAGAGTGCTTCGTGCCTGAGTACCGGTCCATGGTCGGTCCTTTGTTGAGCTGAGCGCTTTTTGGTCTGCTCGATGTGGGCAACGCTGGGCGAACCGGTGGACGGTGGAGCCGCCTGCACGCCCGGCGAGGAAGCGTGGTGGAGGGGAGATGGTGCCTTGAACTGCAGCAGTTCAGGTGGAGATTTTAGGGTGGTGCGAGGGAGCGTGGTGGAGGGGAGATGGTGCCTTGAACTGCAGCAGTTCAGGTGGAGATTTTAGGGTGGTGCGAGGGAGCGTGGTGGAGGGGAGATGGTGCCTTGCACTGCAGCAGTTCAGGTGGAGATTTTAGGGTGGTGCGAGGGAGCGTGATGGAGGGGAGATGGTGCCTTGAACTGCAGCAGTTCAGTTCAGGTGGCGATTTTAGGGCGGTTTCGTCTGTCGTAGGCTACGAATGGCTGTTGAGAGAATGTGCTAAATTTGTGTCGTGTGATGGGCAGAGTCGATGTATTTTTACGCGAAGATATCGGGTTAGGTCCGGTTTTAGGAACGCAGTGACACGTGTAAAAGCGTCACGGGGCACGGTCGGAGCCATGCCTCTTAGACGAATAAATCGACCGGGAAGATTTTCTGCCTTTACGGAGATTATAACCAATGTATATACATGTACATTTTCTGAATCTGCCAGTGCACTGGCGTTCTGTTGGGGAGGGTCGTTTTCCCCTATTACGAACTGCCCTCCCTATCGTATTCCCCTCCCGATCGCAATGCCCCTCCCGTTCGCCATGCCCTCCCTATCGTTCTCCCCTATGACGAATTGTCCTATGACGAATTCCCATCCCGTTCACAATCCCCACCCGTTCATATTACCCTATTACGAATCGCCCTATGACGAATTACCCTCCTGTTTACAATGGCCTCCCGTTCATATTACGCTATTACGAATCGCCCTATGACGAATTACCCTCCCATTCACAATGCCCTCCCGTTCATATTGCCCTCCCTATCGTATTCCCCTCCCAGTTGTGCTCCCCTCCCTGCTGTTTGCTCATCCCAGCCTTCCTAAGATCTGCATTAGTTTCAACTTTCAAGACGCATCCACCAGAGTGAGCTAGTGAGTTTGACTTCAGGCTGCTATCGTCGTTAGAAACCCATGAGGCACAGTCTCGATCTCTATTGGTCTGTGTCTGGAATATCTGGCACTGCAGCACTCTCTGGTGGCTATGCCTTGAAACTAATACCGATCTTAGGAAGGCTAGGATGAGCAATGACTGGGAGGGGAATGCAACAGGAGGGGAATACGATATGGAGGGCAATATGAACGGGAGGGCATTGCAAACGGGAGGGTAATTCGTCATAGGGCGATTCGTATTGGGGCAATATTAACGGGAGGGGATTGCGCACGGGAGGGTAGTTCGTCATAAGGCATTTCGTCGTAGGGGAATACGATAGGGAGGGCATAGCAAACGGGAGGGCATTTCGATCACTGGCGGATCCAGCCTCCCAATATGGGGGGGGGCTAATTTCACTGGGGGCCTTCCGGGCCCCAGGGGCCTCCATATGACCTAAAAGGTAACCCCATTTTTTCCCTTTGCGGACTTGGGTTATTTTTTTCGCTATGCTATTCTTACGTGTAAGGACGTGCCAATTAAGTGCAAAAATAAAATTGATGGATATTTGCCTCCAAATATCTTTTAAAAAATCATTTTACATGCTATTTTGTATACAAATTAGTTATTCGCTAATACCTTTTGACTGGATAAAGTTAGAAGGGCACGGTAAACGTCATTTTGTTGTTATCATCAAGACGCATTGAATGCTATGCAGTATGACTTCTTTCTTACATTTTATGACCTTGACCTAAGGTCAAGGTCATGGCGCAAAGTCACCTTTCCAAATTTGACCTACACGGCCATGTTATATATCTTTGAACTTGTATTGAAGATAGGAATTCACTGGCATTAAAATAATTGCGCGATCGTTGATGAATATAAAGCAAACTGAGATATTTTCAGGCTTTCTTTACGCCGAGAAGGAAGTTATGAAGTTACTATTCGACATTCAAATTAAAATGAATTCAAATGTTGCCATTGCCGATCAGGCGTTATTTAAGCACAATCGAATTCCTCGCAACAAGAAAAGTTGTAAGATATATAACATCGCCACAAAGGCCACAATTGGAAACCTAACCTTGAACCTTGACATTGACCTTAGGTGAAGGTCACCAAATGTTAGAAAGATGTCATACTGCATATCATTCAACGCGTCTTGACGAAAATAACAGAATGGTGTCCATTTTACCTTTTTTATCTTTATTCAGTCAAAAGTTATTGGAGAATAACATCTTTCACAAAAATAATACAAACAAAATTACAAAATTTAGCATATTTGAAGACAAATACCATCATTTTTTCTTGTTTAAACGACACTTATTTACACTTGACAATAATAAAGTCAAAATAGGAAATACATTTGGCTTGGGTATCCAAGAAGATTCAAATTTTCGAAAACAAATACTAACTTTGAAATTTAAGGTTAAGGTCATCGAATGTCAGAAAGTCATGCTGCAGATAATTACACTAGTCTTGATGAGAACAGCAAAATGACGTTTACCGTACCATTCTAGTTTTATTCAGTCAAAAGTTATTAGCGAATAACATATTTTTTTTAATATAAAATAGCATGTAAAATTACCAAATTTGAGATATTTAGAGGAAAATATTCATCAATTTTTTTTCTTCTTCTCACTTAATTGACACGACCTTACACGCAAGAATAACATAGCGAACAATTAGAAACACGTTTGAGAAAAGGTTTCCAAAAAAGTTGTACAATTTCGAAAACGTACAAAAATTTTAAATTTTCGAAAATGAACAAAATCAACATCACCATGTTATAAAATAGCTCATTACCATTCTAATAGCATAATACATATAATTGCTTAATAAATTCCCCGCCATATGGGGTGACAAAGATTGACCTGCACCGTGACCTTATAATCCGCGCTTCTTATCGTATTCGATCATATCCTTTCCGCCACCGACCGCCAGGACGTCACTCTCCTCTGTCTACTTGACCTGTCAAAATGCTTTGACGTGATCGACCACGCAAAGCTCCTTTCCATACTTCAAACCTATTCTATCGATCCTACCTGGTTTTCCTCTTATCTCACTGGCCATACTCAATATGCTTGTACAGCTGACGGGCGTGGGAACCGCCACCTTTCCCGATCCCTACCCAATCCTATCGGTGTTTTCCAAGGATCCTCACTCGGCCCACTCTTATTCCAGATTTTTGCCAATGACTTATCCCTCTTTGCCCTTGAGGCGCACGTGGTGCAGTACGCTGACGAAACCCAAATTCTGGTCTCAGGCAAAAACGAATCCCTCCCTCAGCTCATTGCTACCATGGAACAGGCTTTATCATATCTCGACACCTGGTTCCATTCCCATGGTTTGAAAGTAAATACCGGGAAAACAGAGCTCATTGTCTGTGGTTCCCGTCAAAATTGTCGTGGCACGACCACGACCACTATTCGGTTCCGTGAGGACATAGTGCGTGAGAGCCCCACGGTGAGGAATCTTGACGTACTGTTCGACAAGCACCTCTCGTGGGACTCATACGTATCTGCCCTCGTCAAAAAATGTAACGATATCCTCATCGGCCTGTCTCACGTGCGTCATCAGATCCCCTCGTCACTTCTATCTGTAATAGTCGACGCCTTGGTCCTCTCGCATGTCCGATATTGTTTGACGGTATTTGGCAACGGGTCAGAAAATAACATGCAGCGCCTCCAAAAGGTAGTCAATTTTGGTTTGCGTGCTTAATAAATTCGATCATATCCTTTCATTTATTTTTTTATATGTATCTGTATCTGGCCGACGTAAATTCGACCACATATCGGACGTGCGAGATGAACTGGGCTGGCTCACCGCCCGGCAGCTGTACGAACTTCAATCTCTCAGCCTTCTTCACAAAATTCGCAGCACCGGGGAACCGCAGGCTCTCGCTTCCGGCCAATTCTGAACTTCGTTCCAGAAGCACCCGCCAGGACGCTGATTTGGCCCTCCCGCACGTGAGAACTACAACCGGCAAGCGTCGCTTTTTATATAGTACGGTGCAGCGGTACAACACCCTGTCTCGGGACATTCGTGACATGTCTTTACCGTCATTTAAACGTAAAGGTGGCGCTCTTTTATATGACATCTGATGTGCTGTGCTGGATGTGTGTGCTTGCGATCGTGTATTGTGTGTGTTACATGTCTCTCATCTTTTAACCCTGACACGACGCTCAGAATAGCCGGTTTTATGTATCGGAGTGTTTTTACCGTAAATATATAAAATGTCCGAGGCAATATCTCCTGAACCACTGCTTCCATTGCAATACAACTTTTACAGCTCACTTGAGCTCCCCAGGTTACCCCATATACCAATTGTGGCCATAATCGGTGACATGACGGTGTCATTTTGCACTTTGCTTTTGTCGATTTGTCGTGGAATGCCCCAGCTACAAAAAGAAGGTCATTGGGATTTTTTAACTGAACCTAATTAACCTACTTAATACTAGTAGACGTATTCCTCACAACATAGGTACCTATGCAAGGAAATTCACTCACGCGTTGCTCCTCTGCCATCCAGCAGGCAGCAGGAGACCAAAGGCTGAGACGCGCGCTGCGTGTAAAATTATAACTTACGTTGGTTGTGAATCACTCCAAAATAGCGTCAGACGCGCCACTTTCCCTATCCCTACTGTTACCAAAATGCTACCAAATAGAGGAGACACGAACGAGGCAAGAACAATATTTATTTATTTCGCAAGAAGTTTTTTTCGCAGGCAGTACTCATTTTCATCGCCAGTTTCATGGATTTTTTTTTTTTTTGGGGGGGGGCTAATTTCTATTGTCGTCCCTGTCGAGCTTGGGATGGGGAGGGGGCCTTTGCCCCTACCGCCCCCTGTATCCGCCAGTGATTGCGATCGGGAGGGAATGCGACAGGGAGGGCAATTCGTAATAGGGGAAAACGATATGGAACTGTTCTGTCGCGGATGCCTGTTTTGCTATAAAAGTGGTACCGATCGACTCGTCGAGATTCAAATCGTTCGTCGTAACCAGCCCAGCCCAGTCAACCTTTCCTTCCGAGGAAGCTACACCGCTTTAGGCCATTCACCGAACCCCCATATTTCCGTAACAGTGCTACTTTGTAACTTCGAAATTTAGATAGGTGTCACGATGCGGTGATTGGTATGATGTGTCTAAATACCTTTTAACGATGTGTCATTCGAAGTGGTATATTTTCCATTTCGACTCGTTCAAATAGACGCTCGAGAATTTAATCAGGCAGGCACAAAACTTACCCGAGGTTACCGAGCCCTCGGGGAATGTTGTTAAAGGGAATGTTTCACCTTTCTGAAAGTTGCCAAATATACGATGGTTGTATAGTCAAAAATATGAAGTAAGTGCTGCTGAAAATGATGGTGATATTTTTTTATCTCGAAAAGTCACTTAACTTTATACAAATTCGGGTATTAAATTTGGGATGATAATGGCGTCCATTATTGAGCTATAGACCGCCGCTGATTAGCTGACACAGTGCGATTGGCTGAAAAAGTGTCTGTCAGCCAGTCAGCAGCGGCCAGCGGCACATCCTAGACCCAATTTTGCAAATGATAAATTAAATTGCTTAAAAACGGCTAAGTTTTGAGGAAAATGACCTTAGTACTTTCGACATTTCAATAACGGCCAAAGATAATGGCTATCTCAGTTCAAAACCAATACAAAGGTGAAACATTCCCTTTAACAGTGACAGAAGCGGAGTCATCGGGTGTGGTTGGGACGTTCCGTGCCTCTGTCACTGTGTTGCAGTCGTGTGTGATCCACATCAGCAGGGAAGTCTGACGTGTGATCCACATCAGTAGGGAAGTCTGACGTGTGATCCTCATCAGCAGGGGAGTCCGACGTGTGATCCACATCAGCAGGGGAGTCTGACGTGTGATCCACATCAGCAGGGGAGTCTGACGTGTGATCCACATCAGCAGGGAAGTCTGACGTGTGATCCACATCAGTAGGGAAGTCTGACGTGTGATCCACATCAGTAGGGGAGTCCGACGTGTGATCCACATCAGCAGGGAGTCCAGCGTGGGAGCGAAAATGAAGCGACAGGCTCTGTGATCCATGAAACGACGCTATAGAACTCCTCTCTGATGTCTGATGCCGTGTGACTTAATTTACCCCCAAAATCAAAATATTTATTATTTATTCAAATATACGTATATTGACTGGCTTCAAATATGTTTTCATTCCAATCATGATCGGTATGATGTACGGATAAGAGGCACAATTCACACAGATTCGAGGTATACGTTCATGTTATATTTTTGCAGCCTTTCCGTCCCGTCACTGCTTGAAATTGAGTGATATGGCGGATCTTCCAAACAACAGGCACATTCTTCTTTGCCACACTTCATTGCTTGGTGTTTATCATTTACATGGCAATCATGCTTCTTTACACACCAAACTGAGTGAAACATAACCAAATAACCTTACGGCCACAATCTTCACATTGACCGATGCTCTGTCATGTGTGGACCGAATGATGCCTTGCTAATTTTGCCGGCAGTTTCCTTCTGAATACGACGACACGATGCATTCTGTGCCGTGCACAAAGGAAGAACCACGTATGTCAATCGCCCGAAGCCCGTGCCATCCGTGGTTCTTCCTTTGCACGGCAGCGGCGGTCGGTGCCGGTGAGTGACACGGATCCAGTATGAGCGACGACGCGCCTCGGACGTTTTATTCATGCCGTCATTCATGTATTCAGTCAGTCAGCGATTCATTCATGGTGTCGGTTATGGGGTCTCTTTGGCCCTCCACGGCATTCTTCGCCTTGTACGACCCCTTCGGCCCCCACGACATTATTTGCCTTTTACGATCCTCTTCGGCCCCACGACATTCTTGGGCTTTTACGGTTCGTTTCGGCCCCCACGACATTCTTGGGCTTTTACGGTTCGTTTTGGTCCCCACGACATTCTTGGGCTTTTACGGTTCGTTTCGGCTCCCACAACATTCTTGGGCTTTTACGGTTCGTTTCGGCCCCCACGACATTCTTGGGCTTTTACGGTTCGTTTCGGCCCCACGACATTCTTGGGCTTTTACGGTTCGTTTCGGCCCCCATGACATTCTTGGGCTTTTACGGTTCGTTTCGGCCCCACGACATTCTTGGGCTTTTACGGTTCGTTTCGGCCCCCACGACATTCTTGGGCTTTTACGGTTCGTTTCGCCCCCATGGCCATTCTTGGGTTTTTACGGTTCGTTTCGGCCCTCACGACATTTTTGGGCTTTTACGGTTCGTTTCGGCCCCCACGACATTCTTGGGCTTTTACGGTTCGTTTCGGCCCCCACGACATTCTTGGGCTTTTACGGTTCGTTTCGGCCCTCACGACATTTTTGGGCTTTTACGGTTCGTTTCGGCCCCCACGACATTCTTGGGCTTTTACGGTTCGTTTCGGCCCCCACGACATTCTTGGGCTTTTACGGTTCGTTTCGGCCCCACGACATTCTTGGGCTTTTACGGTTCGTTTCGGCCCTCACGACATTCTTGGGGTTTTCCGGTTCGTTTCGGCCCTCTAGGCCATCGCTTATCACGGGTACTATACTATTGGCTCGATACTCATACCTTAGGACAAGGCATACTTTTCATCGTTGTTTATAAAGCTGCCCATATTTAAGAAGTTCAAAATCATCGCGATCACATACGTAAAATATCATAATAATAACTTGACCTTCCACTCATGAAGAAATATACATGAGTATTTGCTTATTACACTGAACCATACAATAATCGATTTCGACACATGCCTCTATTTATTTTTCCAGGCTATTTATTTTGTCTGTCCAGTGTGATTTATTTTTATTTTGTCCAGTGCTAGTGTGACTTTGTAGGTGGTCGTAGGTCGTTTTGTTTGAGGTTTAGCGGAACTCCGCCGTGACTTTGTAGGTGGTTGTAGGTCGTTTTGTTTGAGGTTTAGCGGAACTCCGCCGTGACTTTGTAGGTGGTCGTAGGTCGTTTTGTTTGAGGTTTAGCGGAACTCCGCCGTGACTTTGTAGGTGGTCGTAGGTCGTTTTGTTTGAGGTTTAGCGGAACTCCGCCGTGACTTTGTAGGTGGTTGTAGGTCGTTTTGTTTGAGGTTTAGCGGAACTCCGCCGTGACTTTGTAGGTGGTCGTAGGTCGTTTTGTTTGAGGTTTAGCGGAACTCCGCCGTGACTTTGTAGGTGGTCGTAGGTCGTTTTGTTTGAGGTTTAGCGGAACTCCGCCGTGACTTTGTAGGTGGTTGTAGGTCGTTTTGTTTGAGGTTTAGCGGAACTCCGCCGTGACTTTGTAGGTGGTCGTAGGTCGTTTTGTTTGAGGTTTAGCGGAACTCCGCCGTGACTTTGTAGGTGGTCGTAGGTCGTTTTGTTTGAGGTTTAGCGGAACTCCGCCGTGACTTTGTAGGTGGTCGTAGGTCGTTTTGTTTGAGGCTTAGCGGAACTCCGCCGTGACTTTGTAGGTGGTTGTAGGTCGTTTTGTTTGAGGTTTAGCGGAACTCCGCTGTGTGGTAGCAGCTCTCCTGGATTGGCGCATGCTATTGTGTCTCAGGCCGGTTGTTTATGTAGAGCTGACAGCGGTGTATACCACCATTTAACAACTGGCATTCTAGTTAAATTGGTATCTGATCTGCCGGCATGTGTGATTCATCACCATCAGAAGATAACATTCGCGCTTCTAATATAGTGCATTTTGTTAGGGGAATATATAGAACCCCACTGCAGGTGGTACACTGAACAATGAGATAAGCAAAACATATAATATTAAACACAACATTTTATTATGTCTAGGTGCATATTATGGTATACTAAATATTATCAAAAAGTCCACTTGATGCCAATTTTAATATTTGCATCCAAAACAAGAAAACTAGGAGAAACATATACAAGAGTAGCACTAATGTCGATATTTTTTGAAAGCTTGCATAAAATACTGATCTTGTGTGAATCGTAAAGCTCACCGAGCTTATCATATAAATGTTAGCAAAAAACAGTACCGACACCTGGCGACGTACAAGTCATATCTTCCACATCACCCTCAATGCTGGATTGTATTTGAATATATTGAAAAACGTAAAATCCTTCACTGTTTACCTATCCTGAATCCTGATTTGTTTAAATCAACGTCAACATCCAGTGACATATCAGAGCTAGGCGCACCCACCTTGGTGTCAACACATTTATTATGTGATTGGCAGTCCGCTTTTTATTCTGCACGTGCTGCAAAATTTTACCAATGAATAGCCTTTCAAAACAACTCATGAATACTTGATCTTGTCAAATAGCAAGGCCGTATAAACAGTACAAGGCCGGCTCGTATCCAAAATAGCCAAATATGATTTATTTCTGGCGGCCTTTTGGACGCGAATTCTCTGGCTGAAAGCTCTTCCCCGGAACCCCGCATCTGAACGAAACTGCCCCAGCCAGCAAGGCTCGCCTCCTCAGTCCTCACCACAACGTCGGCTCGTAAGCTGCCTGAGCCTCATGCTTATCTCCATCCTCAGCACGTGATACATAATACCGGCGGATGGTGACTACTGACTACCCAATCCAGTGGCGGATCCTGGGTCATTGGGTCCACGCCTCCCCCCCCCCAAAAAAAACGTCTGAAATTGGCCAAAAATTGACACGTTTCCTTCTTTAGAAAAAAAACATAGCAGCTTTTACTTGACAAATGTTTGTTCTAATTACGTTTGTAATGTACAAGGAAGTGAAATATCTTCTTCTTTTTCCTTTTATTGGGGGGGGGGGGGGTAATTCTGCCATGATTTCTGGGATTTGGCCCCAACACCCACTTGTTTTGAACGCTCTAGATCTACTGCAGTGTCTCAGTGGGCACCAGTGGGCAGTGTTCATCAGACAACACTAACGGATTTATACCCTCCTTAATGTCAGGGAGTGCCCTTAGAGCTGTGATGGACCTCCTGAACCCAGCGAGTAACAGCAGGCAAGATGACCAGACACGGGAAAAACTCGACGAAAACTTGATATTTTAGTCACGGAACTAATTTCATTCTTGGTGTGCAAAACTTCACATGTTTATTTACCTGAGCTTCTGATTACTGCAGACCGGACTTTTCTCGCTACTTAGACACAATTTCCGTGCTGTATTTAATAGCAATAATTCAAAAGTTTTGATAATCGTGAAGCAAGCTTTCGTCGATTTTTTCCGCCTCTGGAGATGACATCAGCGCATCCAGCGGAGCAGGTATACACTGAAGACACGTGGCTTATCAGTCTCGAAATACGCCGAGAGGGAGTGTTTACACGTGGCTCACTTCTGACGCCCGGAGAGTCTCAAGAGAGATAAATGGGGTGCCACCAGGCACCAGCTGTGGTTAGAATGTAGGCACGTGGATCCCCCCCTCCCCCCCCCCCCCCTGTAGGCACGTGGACCGCTCCCCGGATTCGGAGGGATACGGTGGGAACGGAACGGAACGGTGTGGGAACGGAAGCGAATGCAAAATATGTGGTTTTTAGCGTGCCTCTGACGAATAATGCTTTTGTTTATTGCACATTTGTTTTCATTATACTTTGCCAGAATGATGCTTCGTAGCACATGCATACTCCATAATTGTTTGGTTTGCTCGTTTAGCAACACATTCACATGACTGTGAATGTTTTGTTAGCTCCAGCAGTAATACTTGGGAAGGGCCAATGTACAGTAATGACAGGAAACTCATTTTCAGATTACCATGAATCCGCATTCCCTGCCCTGACCCACTCATGGGTGGCATTGCTCGCCATACCCAGGAGTGACGTTCAACGAGTCTAAACCGTCTGCATTTTACGTCTTCTTTACTTCGGCACGCGTCTTTCGCCTTTGGCCAGACACTAAGCCGTCTAAAAGAAACAGCGTTTCCAGCGGCGATGACAGCGATGGAATTGGGAACTGCATATTATAAACTTAAGCTAGCATGCTATGAAAAAGGACATACAATTACACACTCATTCGTCGCATTGCTTTCGAGACCATGATGTCGTCAAATGTTTTCAGCAGGAGGGCAACACCTCACACCTACGTGTCGCTTTCACATCATTAATTAAATAATATCCAATCTCCGACATATTGCAAACATTGTAACCACGTTTCGTCTCGGGTGGTGACTTTAACGCGGTCCACTGCCCCCAGTCCGTCTCTTGTTACCACCCGCAGGACGGATATCACAGTGTGTTAGCGTGCCACAGCGGTACCGCTGGCCTCTGCCGAACCAACCGGTCACCAAGCAATCTCCGAACTCCCTCACCCCCCGGCCTGGGGGGGGGGGGGGGGCATGACACACCGCCAGCGGCCCCAGCTCTGACGTCGGAGGCTCCTGGGGCCCCGGGGTGGCAGCGGTCACATAACACATTCCAACTGTGAATCGTCGCATAGGACTGCTGGACAGTTGCTGGGCCGCGAGAGAATGGCATGCAGAGGTGGAAAAATGGACGGAAACCTGCGACTGGATTACGGAAACTTTTTATTTCACGCTTGGAAGAACAGCACTTTGTTGCTCGAGAGCTGCAGATCCGAAGAATTGATTTAAAAGCCTCGTATCAATAACTGAATAGTTTCCGTGCTGGTGCGTCAAGTTTTGGTTTTGGTTTCCAAATCTACTGATAGGTGTGGTCGTCAATCATTGTCTTATCAGATGCTAGTTTCTAATGCAGCATCGAGTAACCAGAATAAATTTGAATTTGCGTCATACAGCAGTGTTATGTCGTTAAAATACTAGTCATTTTTCATGATACCAGCTTGTTGTTTTACATAGAGTACCAGTGTCCTTGCCAATCGATGAAGTTTGCATATTTCGGTTACCATGGCTACACCCCTATTGCCAGGTTCAAATCACGCGGAGCTGAGACAATGGGCAGTATTTATATTAACCCAGGCCTTTACACGTCATTACGTACTGACGCTTGTTCTTCTATTCGGCATAGTCAAGGTTAGTGACGTCATGTGGGTAACGTCCACAATTTTATGGGGCATACGATCGGTATCCGGATGTAAGGATAATGGAAACTACATCCTCTCTTATGTTCTATTAAACAATTTGTAAACTAAGTCGGAGAAACCCCTAGCTTCGGGAAGGCAAATGCGGTGAGAACTATGTGGTTAGTTAACCCTTGGAAAGCTATGAGAACATTGAGTTCACCCGGTACACTGACCAATGTATCGATGTTAGCACGTGACTGTGCAGTTGTAGCTCTGTATGTTGTGAATATTTTTGCAACTATAATCAGGCTATTACATGTGCATGTTTACAAACACGTGTCGGAGGTGGCAATTTGTATGTATCGCCTAATTATCTGTTATTTGTCTCGTTCATTTTTGACATCGAACAATGCATACACTTGTCAATTAGTGAAATTAAAACACGGGACAAGACCACAAACCTTTGTCCGGCCTGCAGATTCCGCCATGAAGTTAGCCGCATCAACATAACACACAAACTCGGTGTTATACCTGTGAATTAAAGACGACCATTTATTTTATAATTACGCGATAATTACATCGTGTCATTTTACCGCACCGTTTTGCCCTTTGCTTATCCCGCCGAAAGCATGCATTGTTAAATGCAGTCTCATGCTGACTTGCCATTTCTGTTTGTGCTTTTCAGTTGACATGAGTCAATATTTTACCAGTTTTTGTTCCAGTGTAACTGTGATAAGCTACGACATCTAAATAATCAGTTTGTATCGGAGCGATCGACATAATTTGCATCCGAATGCATAGGTACATACTGGTACAGCGTTCTCATCTTGTCAGTTATTACGCACATATCGTTTCGACCAGTTTCTTAGCCGGCCTTCGTAAGGTATCGTCAAACGAAACAAAAACTTAAACGTGGCTTGAAGCAGTCACTTCCTTTCAAAACTCAGGTGGTAGTTAAGATTCTAGGCAGGATCCCCCGGTAAAGAGTTCAGTGTGTTCACTGTTACTTTATCGGGACACACATTGCTGGCCTTCTATAACAGTAGGCGAAGAAAACAAACTGAAATACGGTGCGCATAAAACGTATAAATAGACGTCGTTAATCTGACAAACACTTCTTTCCGTATATTTTGTAAATGAAATATCTTGTCAATCACATCACTTGGCGTCCAAATATCTTCAAATAACGTTTCAAACTGATGACCATGTGGTTAGATAAATGAAAATGCGAAGTAAGTAGCATGATGATTGGGGTTTAGGGGCGCCGTTAAAGTTAGTTTCATTATCCAAATGTCTCTCATTGGGCGAGCTGATAGAAATCTACGGAAAGAATCTAACGGTCTTCACCAACACGCATTTTCGACTTGTTTTGCCTCAGAACTTACTTGGTGAAACTGTGTTTGGTACTTGGTCAGTCTTCTCAGTCTCTTGTTGAGTAACTTGAGTTTTCTAGTCGGTCTTCGCATAAAGCAAATTCAATAAAAACAGACGAAATATTCTACTGGACATCGTTTTTTTTAAATCTGAACTATACATGCATATATTTGCAACATGTTCTTCATCCTAAACCAATGCAGCCAAATAACTTTGGTATCGCCCAGTGACGATGAAATTGTAAAACGCAATATTGAGTAGGTACCACACATCAAGCCACCTTCGTTAATCGATGTTGGTATCATCTACCTATCTATTCCGATATTGTCTATCGATATCCATTATCCATGACCTAAATCGATATTGCCTATTTAAGTCGGATTGGTCCGCGACAATCGTGCCATCGATTGCCTTCGTTTACACCGAAGGCTACTAGAGACAAGTCTACACCATCCTCCAAATGACATGTAATACGTATCGATTGTTATACCATGTGCAATATAAGACGTCTTATCCTAAGACGTTTCGGTATAGACGCCAGGCGATATAGACGTCGGTGATGTCGGTCGGTGATGTCGGTGATGGTATCTGTATGGACATAACTGTGCACCCATTGTGCATGTACCGGTGACCTCTGGCGAACCATCGCAGTACCGTTCCGCTACCAAGGGGGAAGGGGGGGGGGGGCTCGTCTCAGCACGCGCGGTCCGGTCGGTAACCGGTGGACCGCAATGATCCTTCCTGATTTGTGGGAAGAGAAATCCTACCGTGGCGGTCAAAGGTCAAAACCCCGGCCATGGAACGGTTTCCGCCGACCACACGGCTGGGGCAGAGCTCGGTTGTGGCTTTCGAGACCACGTCACGTCACGTCACGTCGGGTTATCCCTCTGTTCGGAGCATATAGGTGGACTTCGGGACCTGTGTGCGTCATAGTGCCTGCACACTAAGACTCTTGCACGTCACTGCGCTGCTTCTGTTTTGCTGTGAAATAATGGTATTTCCAGGACATGGTGAGTGATTATAATCAAGACATTTATGTGTCGTTGATGTGAAGTTCTGGATTCGGTTTTGTCATCATTGCAGCATTGCTATTATTTTGGGAGCCGCGATGAATTTGCTATGCAGCTAAGCTCCTAACTACCCGTCGTAAAACCCGGCGTATACGATTTTTCAAACGAATTCGATGTTTTGAACCAAATTCGCCAAACTCATCGTCTCTGTTTCCTCCAGTCGTCGGTTATCGTGTCGACTAATTGTTTATTCTGAACCAACACTAGTTCTCGCACCATTTTTTAGTGCTGAATGAACCCCAGACTTCCTAGTTAATCCTCGTGGAGAATGCCCAGCAACGCCACATAAAAGCCTGCTAACCGAATCACCTCGCTCCAATTACAGTTCACCTTATCGGTGATTCACTGAATTGTCAGGAAACGCTGTATCAAGTTTGGCCTCAGTCCCACCGAACCGAGAAGCAAGCACTTCTGTCTTATCGCCGGTATCACGACGCGACCAAGACCGTGGCGCCTCGAAAAGTTGACGACAACTTGCTGCGTAATCACGAAAACCTCCAGATTCATCCTGTGAAAAAACTCTAGATTCATGCTGTAAAACAAACTCCAGATTCATGCTGTGAAACAAGCGAATGGAATGCAAGTTTATCCAAATTGCCAGAACGTTCACTTCTCGGACGATTGCGATAACAAAGCATGCATGCTATGTGTCGTTTTCCACGACATTGACATGCAGTCAAATTTTCCGCAAATCCCTCGAGCCCACAGTCCTAGGACGCTTTCGATAAGCAAGTATGTACCTTCTGAGTACCTCTTCACACAACACGACACCAAATGAAGTCCGTATAGTCATGGCAAGTTTCCGTCAATTTTTCGTTGCTGATAGTGACAGCGGGGGTCGTCAGACGGCGGTGGCGGTGGCGGTGGCGGTGGCGGTGGTGGCGGTGGTGGCGGTGGTGGCGGTGGTGTACTTAACGGTTCACAGGCGGACAGAGGAGGAGCTTTGGCGATTTCCCGGTACTGCCGAACGGGAAAACCCGGCCCCCGTCCTGCACGGCCCACTGCATACAACCAGAGCGACACAACTACGACCGGGTGCTTTCACGGTCCGTAAATCGATAAACATGGGCTGTCCGTCAAAGTTTGCATGCTTCGGAAGCCCGAGGTTTCTCGAAGTCGTCTGTTTACTGTTTGTGATAGTATGAATGGAAATGTGAGCGGTAGGTGACTGCGCTGTTGAATGAGACTGCCTCAAATACAATGAGACTGCCCCATGAGACTTCCTCAAATAGTCGGAACTGTCGCACTGCCGCACAACTATGACGGAAACAAGGCTGGTGTAAAAACCACGACTGTTCGCCGGAGGCGATGATGACATAGGTTGTCTGGATCCGAGTTTTGGAGTGTTGAATTGGAGTGTGTGGAATTGGAGTGTTGAATTGATGCAATGAAGACTGTATCAACGCGGCGGTTCTTCATAGGCGGGAAGAATTTGGTAATGCACCTCTTTGTCCTATCACAAACACCAATACCTACCAGCAATCGGATATGTATATAACAGATGGCGTAGGTATTATTATATTCATCACTTAAGATATAACACTGGCCTTTGTGAATACATTTAGTACAAGCCAATCCTAGGCGGAAGCAAACATCAAAACCGAAGCGACAGCCTACAACTTTTAGATATGCACTTTAAAGACAAATGTCTTCAAACACTCCGCATTTATTCACGCAAATAAATAGACCATAGCTGGAGCTTTTCCCAAAACTTGATGAGGCAAAATTATGGTTTCATAGCTGGAAAATACCCGTTTTCCAAGCTTGTGGATTTGTAGCAACAACAAAAAAAAATCAATTTTTAACGTAAAGATTCTCTCGGTCTAGGAAAATATGGTTGGGCAATGGCTCCACTGACAGAAAAGGGAACTCCACCGTCAGATAGACGCTAAAGCTCCACCATAAAAATGTCATGACGTGCTGCCAATCTTTTAGCGCAACCAAACACAGTGGTTGGAGCTGGTATAAGTTGAAAGCTAACGTCTGGCGGTAGCACTGACGTCCTAAACCAGCTATACAAGTAATGCCGGCCGTTCTGATAAAAGACCTTTTCTGCTGGGCAGCACGTGCATTTGTTTGTGACTTGCTGGAACGGCGGAGGAGCTGAACATGTGAAATCACTAACTTTTCAGTGTTCACCTTCTGAATTAATAAAACTAAATGATAGCGTGTGACACAAACTACACGTAACTGATGGCTAGTAATAACAACTTAAAGGGAATAGGTCACCTTGAAAGTTGTCTTGAAATTTGGCTATACGGGGTATTTCGAGCTGAAAAACACGAATATGGCATTTGCTTGGACGATAGTTTGAACGATATCCGTCGAAAAATGAGCATGTTTCTCTTTTCGCCTTCATGGCCATAACTAACTTCACGACTATTATGACGTCATGCATATGGTAGCTAGGATATGTAATATATTGCATACAATAACGACCGACTTTAGGCATATATACGCAGGCTGCGTGTAACGTAAACAACCGTCGTGACTTGTGAGGACCGGAAACAAGTTTCGGGGAATTGAAACTTCTACTTCTACAAGGGGCCCCACTAGTCATGTGTCGAAATTAATTAGCGTAGGGAGGTAATTATTTCTCCACAACCCGTTTTTCGATCTGGTCTACAAATCTGCTATCTCAGTTCAAAACTCCATGTTAAAGGTGAACTATTCCCTCTAAGTGATTAACCAAAAGCCCCCTTGCTGAATGTCTCGGCTCCTGACAGTTATGCACTCCTTTTTTGTGCGCTGATCAGACGTGTCCGCATTGGAGCAAAAAAAATAATAATAATAATAATAACACCCTTTATGGCAGCTTTGGAGTCGTCACTGGCGTTACTAGCCTAGCTATCTGCTCGTTGGGACTCTGGGGCTGACTATTCGTTGTGACTAACCAGGGCTGGCGGCACATATTTTCGGTTGGGGGCGGGGGTGGGGGGGGGGGGGCAGCTTTTCCAGAAAAAGGCCCCTTGGCCAAAAGGGCGCATCCAGCCTGAAATATTATGTAATATGTATTTAATATAATTTCCGTCTTTCTCGTTCCCGCGCGGATTACCATTTATTTATGATCGAACTTGAACACTTTAAGTAGAGCATCGCAACCTTTTTTCAAGTGGCATTTTGGCGTCACACAGTTCTAGTTTGTACTCAATGTGACTGTAACGGGGTACATCTTCTCAGCATGTTCCAATGCACCGGACCTGACTCCTCTGACAAAGCATTCCGAGCCGGCGGCGGCAGACGTCCCCCTCTCCTCGCATCCAACCCAGACATGCAAAAACTCGGGTCAGAAGCCCGAGACTGCAAGGCTAGCAACTGCAGTCATCACAGCCATTGCCAGAACAGCTGAGTAAGCGAGACGACGGCGGGGAGCAGCAGTCCCATTTGCGTACCGGTCCCAGTACCGTCCCTACCGGCGCCGCCACATCATCCCCCGCTATGAGTCAGCACACCCAGGGCGACCCGCCCAAAGGCAGAGGGACAGCTGTGTCGAGCTGTGACGTGTCAACAAAGATAAAGTTTTCAAGTAAGGGAAGAATCGTTGTTGAGAAGAAATGAGATATACGTTATACGCGAAGTAAGACGGCCAAATAAGAAGCAGTGTTTACAAAGAAGATTTGAAATTAACACGAGGAAAGGTGCTATTTGCAAGTAATAATACCAATTAGAAATACGATCGACGCCGGTATTATGTAGTACTGAACCTGAACGGAGCCCAGGCACTGATGCCAAATTAAGAATGTCAAGATTTTTGTTAAGCTGGAAAAGGCGAACATTTAATGCTGGGAAAAGAAAGGGATGAACAAGAAAGTCATCTAAAAACGATACTACGACGTAATAATTGAAATACAATGACTGAAAGGACTACCTGATCGATTATTGAAGAATACGATTTGTTCAGCAAGAGGCGTTATGGAGAACCAAAATTATATGGTTATATGAAGATATGAAGCACCAGACACCAGACACATGGCATTAACAAAGCAAAAGGCGTGGCCCTAAGTAGCTGGAAAACAAGAAAATAGAATAAATATGCACTACTTAAGGCGATTAGATTATGACCAAATTAAGTCAGAAAGGTCGTTAAGAAGTTTGAAGAAGCTCTATACACTAGAAATGCAAAATTGTCGACGGCAAGAATCAGCCAATCAGAAGACGGTGTGTGCCACGCCCGGAGCCGTCCCTGGCCGGCCGGAGCATACAAACTACTCAGACCATTGGAGAGAGCACGCACTGGCCGCGACTGTCGACTTCGGGACCTCAGCACGCGCGCTGCCCGCGGCGCAGCCGCGGCAGCCGTCCGCCGTGGCAGGGTTGACAGCGGAGACAAGACAGCAGACAGCCAACCGACGGCGGCAGATCACAGCCGCAGAGAGAGGAAGACGGCAAGAACTGAGCCGACGGCGGCAGATCACAGTTCAGAGTAAGTCGCGGAGCTGCTCATCCTCTACGATCCTACCCGAAATTCTGCCCAGGCCCGGTGACTACAAAATTTAAACCATAAGGGACTAAGTGGGATATTTTACGTAATTTGGGTCATCTTTCCAGACTCGCTACTTTTGACCTAGGAAGGCAGGAGAAATTCATGTGTAGCCGATGCTGTACTAGAGGTGTGATGCCAGGCGACCGCAGTACTTTGAAATCCAGCACGCTGCGTTACAGGAGGTCATGGCGCAAGACCTAGCGCCTTGGCGCATGTAATTACGAGCGGTTTTAGTTAGTATTTTAAGCTAGAGATTGAGCGATTCAATTATTCGGTTCGGTGCTGGTTTTGGTGATATTAGGCGGAGATTCAAAGGAATCATTGGTTGAACATGTAAATTGATTGGGACGTACCAAGAACGATTAATTACTGCGCTACCGTTTGTTTAGTTGCTGAGTTAAAATAAACATTGTAAATCTGTGTAACATTTTACGTGGGAAAGGAGACATGATGGAGTCGAGAGGGTCGTTGAAGGAAGGAAATGCACACTGCGATGCGGTCCCCCGACAACATGAGGTAAGACAGGAATTAAGCCAGATAGCCACCGATAAGTAGGATATGTTTCGATTGTTGTTCGAATGTTCGATCAATTCGTTCTCGCCTTCAGGGGTGGTAAAAGTGCTTGAGTGGCCCCGACCAAAAGTGGCACATACAAAAATGACCCCAGCACAGCTGGGGTCATTGTTTTACTTCACATGAATACCCTAACACCTGGCTGCATGCTCACATCATCCCTATATTTTAACCAGCGCCGTGACGGGGGGGGGGAGTAGACACACACCCTCAGGTTGTTCGCGGATAGCGGAAAAACGGCGACGCGCAACGCCGCCATTTTTGGCACAGCTGTTTGTGCATCAATTCTCCACATTATGTAAAAAAATCATCGGGTCATCTTAGGTCAGGTCACCAGACCAGGTCACGTGACCCCACCTCCTAAAAAAAAATGTGGTCGTACCACAGTCACAGTTTTGAGATGAAGGTCACATACATCTAGAATTAATTGATCTCGGATTTTGAATATCAGCGACCTAAGGTCTGTTTAATTTCTTGACCTCCCCATTATAAGTCTAAGGGGAAATATTAAAATGCTTCCTATTCTAGGGAGACGCAAGATAGCAGTCTATTTCCTTCTGGATCATGTTTTTATAGGGAATTATTGATGACCTAGGTGCCATTTTTGTTCAGCGACCCCTACAGGGTCAGCCGAGGTCATCCGAGGTCACCAACAGTTTTATGTCAATAACTCTCGACATAATGACGATAGAAAAGTGAAACAGACACCAATGTGTTTATCTCGTCGCGGGACGTTTTCCAATATGAAACATGACCTACTTGGGTCACCACCACTTGACCTTGACCTGTGGTCACATTTGTAAGTTGACCTGACCTGGTCAAAACTAAAATGAGTCGAAGCGTCTTGACGAGACAAGCACGATGGCGTCAACATTATTTCCTTGTCGTTATTAGGTAAAAAGCTATTCGTGATTTTTTTTAAAAATAGCCTTTTTGACATTTGATGAGCTCTGGAGCTTTAACTATTGGCCTGAGCTCAAATTCGACGAAACTTTAGCGATTTCATTTGTCAAGAGATTTCCATTGATTTTTTTCGTTTCTTCCTACCTATCATAGTTCCTGTGATATCTGGGGGTTTCTGGAGCGAAGTCTAACACTTTAAAATCTGACCTTTGATGACCTCTGGTGACCTCAATATTGACTTGAGGAAATTATATCTGAAAACCTTTGAATGTGCTTTTCAAGAGCTTTTGAACGTTTTTTTTTTCTGCGTCTTTCTAGCCCTTTTATTTTTCGAGTTAGAGGGTGGAGCCCCAAGACAATCGAATCCATTGTCCTGACGATGGACCTCCATTGAAAATGCACTAGCACCCCGCCCCGCGCCCGGGGAATCTATTGTCCTGATTTCCCGCACCGTGCCGGGGGGGGGGGGGGGGGCGTTTAGACGCCCCCTAAGGTTTTTCAA